>JBAMJV010013480.1:0-30000 GCA_037951105.1 Echinarachnius parma
CATTTAACGATACTTAGGTTTGGATTTTTCCACACACGCCACTTTTCATGCTATTTCAACAATACTAATCAATTAGTTTGGCCAATAAAGTTATTTCCGATAATTTTCCCAAAACGAGCATTTGGCTTTAAATGCAAATGTTTTTACTTCCTTAGGGGTGGCAAAATTGTGTTTTCTTGCTCTATAGGGACTATATTAGACATGATTGTGGACTTCCTTAGGTTTTTGTCTTTGATTGAATAAAGACAATTTATTTATTTTTCTTTGTCTTAAACACTTTTCTTCTCTTTCATGCTTCAGTACTTGCAGCGGGATTTAGTGGTTCCTCAATGATGGCAAGGATGGCTTTGTAAGTATACTACAAATATCATTAACCCATTCAGGACTGGTCCCGAAAATGCTCTGGCTCAGGTCTATGGAGATTACATGTTATAGCAAAATCAATCAGTCCTGAACGGGTTAACACATTCCATTATGTTCAAAATAATTCCTTAGATTTCATGTACAAAACATACGGCATGTAGGTCTATACAGACAATCACTTTCAATGATAAAAACAAATTGCAATTTTGCTCAAGCTCTTGTTTGTTATTAAACAAATGGTTAATTCAAACATAATTATAGAGAAAACTGACCAGAAATATATTGTGATTAAAAGAGGGCAAAGAAAATGGGATTCCAACGGGATCCAACGGGATCCAATGGGATTTGCCCTCTTTTAAACAAATGGTTGTAACTTTCTAATATTCTGCCCATATTTGTACAAATTTTCAAATTTAACATTTACCATTTTGAAAGGTGTGCCAGATCATCAGAAGGGATACAGTTTTTTTTAAATATTCAAGAAACCACCTACAAGTAAAGAAAACCATCTCTCTTCCATCTGGGCCTGTATTTTTGCTACTTTTTGTATATAGGGATAAGCTTTCTTGGAATATGATCCTGATTATGCAGTATATCTGATAGACCACTCAAGGTCAGTCAAATTAAAAAGCTTGTTACAAGCAGAAGATGCTGTATTGCCTAATCTTGCACTACTTGTAACTCTGTATGTTTATCCCATGACTGTTTTCAGGGCGTATTTCATGTCGGGCATCAGGGTGGCAGCTGCAGATATCACAGGTTAGTTCTCACTTAATATGCAATGGTCATACACTCAAAAGGGAAAGACTTATATCCCAATTATTGAACAGTGCCAGGTGCAACTATGAATGGGTTCGTCTTGGCTTGGAACTGGCTCGGCCTGGCATTATCATGAGCCAGGACATGAGGTGGTTTATGCAGATGCCAGGCCTAGCTAGGCCCCGGGGGGGGGGGGGGGGGGGGGGGGGGGGGGGGGGGGGCACTTGAATTATTTTTTGAAGGGGATGTGCCGCACAAAACTCTGAAATGGGGGTCTGAAGAGCTGACTACAAGCACAAAATATAGGGTCTTTGGAGCTACAAAAACCCTGAAACGGGAGTTAAGGGGTCTAAGGAGCAGACTAAAACTACAAAACACATAGACTTGGAGCTACCAAAGACGGTACGGAAACCCTCAAAAAGGCTCAAATGGTGGTCCAAGGAGCCGAACTAGAAGAAGAATAATGGACTTGGCGCTACTCAAATACCTAGTCAAGTCATTCCGGGGTCTATGGAGCCGAACTAGAAGAAGAAAAATGGACTTGGCGCTTCTTAACTACCTAGCCAAGTCATTCCGGGGGTCTATGGAGCTGCAGTTTTTGAAAATCGGGTATCTTTAGAGCTGCGATCGGGTGTGAAAATGGGGTTCTTTTAAGCGGCACATACCCGTCTTACATTATATATGAGTGTCTTACATTTTGTGTCTTACATTATATATGAGTGCCCCCCCCCCCCCCCCCCCCCCCCCCCCCGAGAGCTAGGCCCGTCTGCACAAGTATGAATATGGAACAGTGGCTCAACACTGGCTTGGATTACGCTGCGCGTGTGCATTACAAGCTTGCTCTATCAATACGCTCGCTCTGCATACAGTTTCAGCATTGTCTAAGTGACATCGAAATATGGGTTCACTTCGTCATTTTCAGTTTCTACTGCCAAGGTCATATTGTGCATACACAGAATAATACAGGCCGAGCTAGTGTTTCCATTCATACTTGCATGATCCTTGACCTATGTTGATGCCTAGTGTGAATGGGAAGAAATGTTATCCCAGGCCAGTGACGGGCCAGTGTAGGGCCAAGGCGCTGTTCAAGTATGAATGGGATAATAGTTTTCCTAGTTGCCATAAATCGACCTATAGCTAGTTATTTTTTGATACAAAGGTGTTACATTTTTGGGAAAAGTTTTTAAAATAATGGTCAATATGACAGTTCTGAAGAATAAGATCCAAAGGCTTTCATACTTGAACATGACCTTGGCTGGGCGTTCGCCTAGGATAAGATTTCTACCGATTCATTCTAGGCATCAACATGGGACAAGGATCGAGCAAGCTTAGTATGAATGGAACAGTGGCTCAGCCTGGATAATTCTGCACATGGGCGAAACGACAGTGGCAGTAGAAATGAAAGATGTAGTGGACCCCAATTCCCAATTGTAATGTCACAATGGCAATGCCAAATCTGTGTGCAGAGCTTGTGCGCTGACAGAGCAATATCATTTCGCTCATATGCAGAAGCATCCATATGCTAAGGCAGAACCACTGTTTGCATTCATACTTGCATCTAGCACCTGGCTCATTATAATGCCAGGGCGAGCCAATTGGCCCGGCCAAGGCAAACCCATTCATTCTTGCATCTACCACTGGCTCTGCACTGGGTTAAGTCAGTGCCAGATGCAAGTATGAATGGGGTGTATTTAGCATGAGAGAAACATGTACATTATGTAATATAATTATATGAATTACATAATGTAATAATATATTCGTTATCAAAATTAAAACAATTATATTTCTAGGTTGACTGTCTGTCCCTACATACATGTACATGTACGTACATACATTTCTTTCATGTGCACTTTTTCATGATATATGAATCAATTCACAAAGCAATTTCAAAATTGGTAAAAGTGTATAAATTGGGTTGACAATGTTACAGACTAGACAGAATTACCTCAGTTTCGCATAAAAAGTAAATTTTCCTGAAGCAAATTGGAACTAGAACTCGATTGTTTGGTTAACATCGTTCGTATAAAATAAATTACAGTCAAACCTGTCTATAGCGACCACTCAAGGGACCGGCAAAAAGCGGTCGTTATAGACAGGTGGTATCATTAGATAGGTTGGCGGCCATTTTGAATTTCTGGTCGCATATTATGCCTATATGCACATATATGATTGATAACATATTGAAAATTTGTCTGAATGTATGATACCTTATGAGTTATGAAAGCAAATGTTACCTGATTAGTGATGAGTTATTCCATATTCATTAAAATTTTAAATGTTGTCTTTAAATGTTTTAAAACGTTTAGACGCTTTACTAAACATTTGTACATTCAAACGCTTAGTAAACATTCTGACTCGGCACTACGGCTGAATATATTGAATTTTCATAATTTCATTTTTATGCAAAATAGGGTCTTTGAGCAGACCTCTTGTGACATGGGTTCCACGGGGAGGAAATTATACAATCTTCACGACCCCTTCTGATGTGAAAATTAAGGACATTGTACTCTTCATGTCTACGTCATCCATCAAGGAAGAAGTAAACTACACAGCAGACCTCCTGGATGGTGCATGTAGGCTTATCAGAGGGAATCTGACGGGTTGTGAAGGCTTGAATATCATCATCGATGGAAGCAGGGTAGTGCTCATGAACGTCCTGGAAAGTTTCCAGATGTATTTGAAGGCTGTCCTCCCAGGATCTGGTCTGTTGGACTGGATTTGGGGGGTGGTCACTGTAAATTCAGGAGGTAAGTATACAAAATGTTTTCTATCATGAATAAAACTTTTGATTTCAGATGGAACAGTTTTGTGACAAATTTGTGTTCTTCCTGCTTCTCAACTAAATAGGGAATCGGCCGAGCAATTTCCTCCATGTGGTTTTCCCTATTACAAGTTTGCATTGAATTGTACATAATAAGCCCATTTATAAATTGACCTTTAAACTTGACATAGTCGCTCCAAAAGCTCATCTCTGGTCATGTCATCTTAAATTTGTTACATATACCAAGTTTGATTGATATCGGGCAAATATTTTTTGAATTATAATAACTGGAAATACAGCAATTAAGGAGCCACGCCTAAATATTCAAATTGCGCTGTGGCCTTTGACATTTGACCCCAAAACCCCACACGTTCATCCACTCATCTTCTCTAGAGGATGCATTGATATACCAAGTTTTATGCTAAACCAACTTTATGATTCAGGAGATATTAATATTTTCATTAAAGGGGACCACCAGGCAACTATCAACAAGTAACAATATGGTTTGGTACCATTGTGTGATATTAAATAGATGCTCAACACTTTGCAAATGGTTGTGTAACTCATGAACAATAAACCCTCACAGAACCATCATTATCCGATGGTTCCGTATGCACCAATTCTATTCACGCGTACGTCTGGAGACATTAGAATCTGGACAATTTGATTGCCCTGGACAAAGGTAGTCTTCTTATGCAGACCTGTCAACGCATGCTTTAGAATGATGATGCGTTTTCCAATTACATTATTTTTTTTCTGGAAACATATTTTTCTGAACTTGTTGATGGAATGGACTACTAAAGATGTTACCTTTCATCATTTATAAGAATTTGGGTGGTGTTACCCTTTAAATTTATGCTCAACTCCTCTACCACCATACGTCCTAGTTAGTTTGTAACTACTAAAAGGCAAGTAAACCAACAACATGTTTGATACTTGCCATTAGTTGTCAGTCAAGTTCCCTTCAAATTGTTACCAAATATTACTGTATAGACTTGGCTCTTGTTTTAAGTATCATGCTCCCTGCACACATGTGCATAATATAATTGTAAAGCGCTTAGAGATCATTATCAGTTGTGATAGGCGCTATATAAATTGAAGATATTATTATTATTATTATTATGTAAAGATCCCACATATTTACTGGCCCAGATCAAAACACATGGTCATATAGTGATTAATACAACATTCTAAGTGCTCTAGAAAAAGGACTATGATGTTATCATTATATTGTTTATTTCCATTTAATGACATAGAGTTTAATTGTGTTTGTTGTTGTAGCCATGACGACCCCTAGCCCACCTGAGCTACCATCTGATACAGGTATGTAAATTTCATACCATTCCGTGGAGTAACTAAACTTTTCTAATAGTGTATATTAATGTATAAAAAGTGGTTATATTTAACTACATTTCTCCTTTTATAATAATGGTTATTTGATAAAGCGCTATTCACATGAATATCATAGTGCTAATACAGTCATCTGTTATTATACAGTCATCTGTGATTTTAACCAAACAAAGATATTTATAGCCTTGGAAAAAATTTTCTTTTTGTGTGTGTGTGTACAGGAAAGCTGATCTCTTTTACTTTCCTTGGAATCCTGATTGCAATCATTTGTGCAGTCATCTACAAATGGACCAGGTAATAACAATGAAATAAAACCAGAAGAGGGAGAGAGACTCCCTTTAATATTTGTTAAAATCATAAATGAAGTATCATGTGGACATGGTGTGGCAAGATTGGTAGATCTCGCGCTTTCTAATTGCGAGATCTCGAGTTCGAAACCCTGTGTATGCTCACTACATTTGTCCTTCAGCAAGACAATTGATTCACTAATGCTGCTCTTTACCCAGGTGTATAAATGGGTACCATGGTCGGGTGTTAATTAGTCTTTGCGCCATGATCAGTGGCATTACGGCTAGTATGCTCCCCGGGGAGTTGAGAAAGATTGCGTTATCATTATGTGGGTTTGAAATGTACCTGATGACCATGGGTAATAATAATGATTATGCGCCTCTGAATAGGTGCGCCTCGGAATAGGTTACCTAGATAGATGGCGCTTTATAAATGCTTGATATTATTGTGGAAATATGAATATATACATGTTTGTATTATAATATAGACTTATATTACAATAAGTATGCAGAGATTGAGATCATGCACTGACTTATTTATTATGTACTATAAATCATAGAGGCTTAACTACAGTGTATATATTTAATGAAGATCTATTTCCCCCACTGATTCTCATAGAGAGTGTAAGCAGCCAGCCATCCACCCTTCCACCAGCCCTCCGGCACCAGCCACCATCGGCCAGAGTCATCTGAGCGGCGAGGGAGCTGAGCTGCAACTGGAATCTGTGGAGATCACTCCGGCCAGGTACAAATCTGACCACAATGGCTACGGATAATTTATAACCTACCCCCTGCGCAGCTCAGTCTGCACCTTATGTTTCTATTGTTTAGTCCAATTATTGGGGGCACGTCCACCCGCTCACGTAGCTACGCTCCCCATACGGAATAAAAAGAAAACCCAGATTGGTTTGAAATTTCCAGTTGGCTACTGTAACATATTAGTTGAGTTGTTATTTCCCTTGTTCTTATTTTTTATCTGAACATAATATATTTGTTAAACTTAAATCTTATATCCCAGTAAGCAAAGTATCTGGGGCCTGTCTGGGTTTTGTATGGGCTGTTCTGTGGGCCCATATACCCCATATGAAACCCACAATATACCACATGGGCTTTAATTCCCACTCAAAATACCCACCGGTACCAACACAAATATATCCGGCATTTAACCCATATGAAACCCACTAATTGGCCCATATGGGGCCCACATGGTGCTTACAGTGCAAATGGTAGATGGGTCCCATCTGGGCCAAGTGGGTCCACATATGGTCCACATGGAACCCAGATAAAACCCGGATGGGCCCCATAATATTTTGCTATCTGGGTAGTGACCACCTAATGGAGACAAGAAAATTGGTCACTGTAGACAGGTGACCTCTGGCTCTATGAATGCAGGTTCCATAACATTTGTCTCTGTAGGGGATCACTATCAGTAGCCACTATAGGCAGGTTGGCTGCTACAGACAGGCTGTGGCCGTAATTGTTACGGCTTTGACTGTAGGCAGGGGTTGCTTTTGCTAGCCACTGTGACATGTTTGACTGTATAGGGCCTCTGTGACAGGTTTGACTGTAGGGGATAACTATTGGTAGCCACTATAGATGCAGTGGCTGCTCATATCAAAATTGATCAGTTTACTGGCTTCCCAAGATACATACTGGTATATCAAGTTTGATGGTAATCTGTCCACCACCTCTTTACGTATCTCAATAACAATTGTTTGTGCATATACAATGAGCTCTGTTTGACCTTTTAATTGCTAGGAGAAGCATGGCGAATGATGCACCAAATTGCCAAAATATAGGTGAAACATGTCATTCATTACCTATAAGGGTCACTTGAGGTCAAAGTGAGGGAACTTCCACAAGGGAAATTTGTTCTCGTATCTATGAAGATTTTATGGTAGGACTTTCATGTTTCTTAACCTTTTCATGGTTGAGCCACTGATAAAAAGGAGACCTTTCTGAATTGGGGGAGGGGTGCAACGCATCCCCTGGCTACAGGCCTGGAATACTCGCATGAACTTTTATACCAAACAAGACTGCAATTTGGACTTGACGAATACAAAAATAATTGAGAACATTTCAGAGAAAAAACGTATTACATTTCAGCCATTAAATAATGCTTTTGTGTGATTTATGCTATTAATAGATCCCTGTTGAATTTCAAGAGAAAATTCAATACAAAATAATTTGTGATATAAACTGCACCCTTTTTCATTTGATTCCAAATGTACTGATGTTTTCCTGTGTTGATGTAATCATTTGAACTAATACACAATGCGAAACGCTTTTTAATAATTTCATTTGTTCTATTCAGGAATGATACTGAGGGACAAACCGCAACTCCAGGGAAACGACAGAGACCCGCCAAGAAGCATGTGCCTATGGTTGATATCGTCAACTCCCCCTCCTGCATCATGTGAGGTGAAAATTTACCTTGGAAACCAACTCCATCACAAATTTTTCCTAAATCCATTCCAGAAGAACCAAATCTATTTAATACCCTAGGCTAAAATACAGTTACACATACAGTAGCTCTGACATATCAATACCCTTTTATAACAAGATCATGTTATTTGTACAAATTTGTTATACTCTTGTGTTTATAACATGACCCTGAATATATAACAAATATTCCTGGTCCTACGCTCCTTGTTATAATGTATTATGTACACGCTGTAGTTGTATTGTGTATGTGATCAGGTCAGTTCAATGATCATCACCAAATGTGAAAGATTGATGGTACATTACTATAAATTAATACTGGTAAAAATAATTTAAAAGGAATTTAATGTGTTGAACCATTCGCGTCCGGTCTTGGATCTTCAATAGGTTAAATTGAAGTAGAAAAAAAATGTGTTGCATAGTTTAGTAGCAGCTATGTTTATAAAATTATGTATGCTGCTACACTGTTATATTCTTGTGTCATGTAGAGTATAATATTGTTCCCTGAGTGTTAATATTAGCTTTCCCCTATCTTACATGTATAATATCTAACTTGTTCTTTATAGTGATTACGTACTTTCAAGTTTGTGCAGTAAAAGGTTTTGTATTATAGAAGTAAAGAGAAAAGGTGGTACATGTATATACCCCAAATGTTTGTCAATCATAGGTGTAAGAGATGGGGGGGGGGGGGGGGGGGTGGCTTGGGGGCTGCAGCCCCTGAAAGTTTGAACAACACAAATGTTCTTTTAAGTATATAACTTGTTCAGGAAAATCTCCTTATTTGGGGGCAACATTTTGTGTATTTGTTGGCTAAAATATCTCACTGTACTCTAGGCCAAATCATGAAAATAAATAAATTATTTGAAGAGCAAAACTGTTTGATTTGGAGACGAAGATATCTTACTTCTGGCCAAATCATAGTATTTTGGGGCAACTGTACATGAAGACGTGAAGGGTGATATTCAGGCAGAAGTCCTTTGCCCCCCAATCTGGCCTTGGGCCTATCGTGTCAATAATATAAGTTTAGGGTATTGAATGGATTAATTAACATACACTAGAAATGTAATATGTATTTATATGTACATGTATCTACTTAATTGCGTGTTAGTTAAAAGTACTGCATATCATTGTCAAAATACATATTGCAAAACATTTCAATTTAGTCATAGGTGTATGTATGTCTAACTAACTACCTTGGTAATTCAAAAGTTGTGGCAAAACTATGGGCACACAGGGAATAATTTTCATCCTCAAATTTCATTAGCAATTTCAGCCGATGGATAAATATTTCAAATGAAATTCTGTACACTTCTATGGAAGAAAACTGCTTCACAAAAGATATTTTGTATAGCAGTCATGCAAAAATGCATATCAAATTGCGATGCGATACCAGGAAAATTATTCCCTGGCACAAAATAAATAATTACTATGTATGACATTGTCATGTGCATCTTTCATTTTCTTTATGTTCAATGCACTATTTTAATAGACAAAAATTTTCTGGCTGCTATGAACTTTTCAAGATTTTATCTTGCAATACATGGATAAGTTAACTGATAAAATTATGATGATGCATGAAATCATCATGTATGATTGAATTTTTAAAAATTTCAATGCACTATTTCAATGGACAAATTTTATCCAGATGCTATGAATTGTTCACGTTTTTATCTTGGAATGCATATAAGTAATATAACTGATATCGAATTGTATTATAATTTGTTGCATGTACATTTTCATAGCACTATTATTTTGTAATTGCCAAAACTTATCTGGTTGCTACAATTTGTTTACGCACTTCTCTTGCAATGTCCAGACAATTAAATCCATATTAACTTTGCCGATCCCACGAATGTGACCTTTTATTGCATAGAACGTAAAATATATTTAAATGTAGGCCCACTATTTGTGCAATTAATTCTGTATTAAATATAAACCCCTCACAAAAAGTTCCGCAATTCAAGTTTGATCATTCATCTCTCTTGTCCCTAAGTTATATTTCATGAATTTGGTATGATTGAAAAGCAAGTTTATTCCTGTTTACATTGGTGCCCTATTTGTAATAATTACATGTTTATGGAATGTGCATTACACCTGAATATGGGACCAGGTCAAGATTGAAATGTTACAGAATTGCATTGTTATTGTGTGACCGCCTCAACACAGCCTCAAAACACAGCTTATCTCCAAACAAATGGAGAATTTACATTGACAATAGCATTGTATTTTGCAGCATTTCACTTTTGACACCATAATCAAGTCTCGTACTGCACCTTCCATAATTACATAATCATGATGTGTATGTAGCCAAACATATCGTTTCCCCCCACCCCCCACCCTCACACCCCCCCCCCCCCAATAATTCTGATAATGAATTTTTTTAAAAGAGGGGAAAAACATAATTATCAATACTGTATCTTTACATTGAAAAGACTGCGTTTCATACATACCTAAAAAAGTTGAGTGCATATACACTCTAGAACATGTATTATCTGTATAATAATGCTTGCGAAGTAAGCTGGATCAGTGTCATGCAGTGAGTACAGACCATAGTGTTAGATTTACAGCTTAGACTAGCCTAGTTTGAAAGGGTTATCCATGGTTTAGCTTCCCTCCGATCTCCACGCACAATAGTCTATTTTTAGTGAATTTGTTTGCACAAATTTGGCGAAAATTGTCTCCAAATTCATGAAAATATGAACAATTTGCAAAATGTGGACATTTTCGCTAATTTGCAAAAATGTCCCTATAACTTAATAATATACTATAATGCCAACATTAAAGGGATAGTTGAGTATTGGTCAAACTTAACTTTAGTAACCAAAACCTGCATCATTATGGTACAAACTAGTATTTACAACTCCTCTGTTGCACCACAAATTGTCATCGGCGACAATTTGTGCACAGAGCTGACACCACAAATTGTCGCCACAAATTGTCGCCACACATACGATCCTGTTCAAAGCCATGAGTGACATAAATTTGGGATTAACGCACCAACGCATAATTCATCCATGCACACAAATCAACATAATAGCTGGTCATGTAAAGGATTATGTGTAGTGTGTGTGTTTGTGTATGTGTGTGTGTGTGTGTTTGCGTGCGTATGTACACATGGTATGTGGGTGTGTGGGTGTATGTGAAGGAAGGATGGGTGTGTGTGTAGGATGTGTGTGGAAGAGTGGAGAGATGGGTGCAGTGGCGTACACAGGATTTGTTCAAGGGGGGGGGGGGGTTATTTCGTCGTCCAAAATTTTCGAGGGGGGTGTCGGTGATGATTTTTCAAGGGGGGCAGGGGTGTCGGTTAAGAATTTTCAAGGGGGGGGGGTGTCTGAGGATTATTCGAGATGGGTGTCGGTGAAGAATTTTCGAGGGGGGATTTTGTTGAGGATTTTTGAAGGGAGAGGGGGTGTCGGTGAAGAATTTTCGAGGGGGGATTTTGATGAGGATTTTTCAAGGATGGAGGGGGGTGTCGGTGAAGATTTTTCAAGGAGAGGGGTATCAGTGAGGATTTTTTGAGGGGGGCAGGGGTGTCGGTGAAGAATTTTCAATGGTGGGGGGGTGTCGGTGAGGATTATTCGAGGGGGGTGTTGGTGAGGATTTTTCAAGGGGGGGTGTCGTGAAGATTTTTCGAGGGGGGGGGGTGGGGTATCAACCCCTTCCCCCCTTTGATGAAAAAAGGGCTGTTTGGGGGGGGTTCAAACACCCTCCCCCCTTTGATGAAAAAGGGGCTTTTTTTGGGGGGTTCAAACACCCATCCCCCCTCCCCTTTGATGAAAAAGGGGCTGTTTTGAGGGGTTCAACCCAAGTAGTCTCGGTCTCGGCCTCAACAATTTTTGACGGATCTAGGCTAGGTCATGGCTTCGAAAAATCTTCATCGACACCCCCCCCCCCCCTCGAAAAATCTTCACCAACACTGCCCCCCCCCCCCCCCTCTCGCGAAAATGTTGGTCGACAAAAAAGAACCCCCCCCCCCTTGAAGAAGTCCTTGTTACGCCCCTGGTGTCGACGCCGAGGCCGGCCTCGAGTCCCCCAACACTGATTACTATTATTTTCATCATCATCATTATCTTTGTAATCGGCATATCTTCTGTAGCTTAAAGACAGCGACTGACGACAATTTGTGCAAGCAGCGACAATTTGTGGTGTGAGGTTTTATTGCCTGCACAAATTGTCGACTCTGAGATCAAAAATTGGGAACGGCAAGAGCAACACAAATTGTCGCCGACGAGAATTTGTGCAGGGGCAACAATTGATGGTGCAACATCAATGTGCAACACCCACCATGCTCGAAAGGTATACACAATTACAAACGACTAAGTAAAAACTTTGTTATCATTTTTTTTTAAAGTGCCGTTACAACTCAAGAGGGCGCTTTCTAAAAACTCATTGGTTTTAGCCATTTTTTCATACAAAATTGTGCTTTTAATGTTTTGTTAAATTAATGATTCAATAGAGATATCATCAACAACTATTTATAAAACCTATTTAGATTTTTGTTCAAAGTAGTCTATAAGCATTTTTTTTATTTTTCTAAAAAGTCGAAATGTCCCCCGGCCGGTATACTTATGAATAAAATATCTTGGAATCAAACTATGAGAACATTTGAAAGGGAATAATTATCATTTTACATGTTTTATTCATGGAACTTACAAATGGAATTAAAGCCAACCAATTTAGTGTCAAGGGGCATTTCGGGAAGTACCAATACTCAAGTATAACAAGGGTGGTCTGCATGAGGATGAAAACAACAGCTCACTTTTCGTTGCAGATAATTCCCATCACCTATCACAAATCCTACATTTTATCTTCCTATTTTCTCTCGGTCATAACCTCATCATCTTCTTTTTTTCTTTGAATGAAAAGGTTTCTCACCTAAAAAGAGTTCAAACATCAAATAGAGTATAGTATTCCAATGTAGGAAGTGGCGTAGCTACGGGGAGGGGTGCACGTGCGGGGGACATTTGCCCCCCCCCCCCCTCAAACAAAAACAAATATAAAATAGATCAAATAAACACAACAAAATAAACAAAAAATATATATAAACAAACAAATGAATAATTGCCCCCCCCCCCCCAAAAAAAAAAAACAAAACAAAACAAAAACACACAACAGGGGGAAATCTTTTCACAAATAAAGAACCCCCCCCCCCCCCCCCCGCCCCTCAATTGATCTGACCGGGCTACGGCACCGAATGCAGGTCACGATATCTTGTGTCGTTATAAAAGGATGAGAGTCGCCCAAAGGTCTTACGGGAGAAGTTTCAAGGGGGTCACGCAATATCCATGTATTTTCACTGCAGAACAAACAGACAAACATGCGGGGTAATCCGAGTGCTTTCGGGGAGATGTGGCGGGGTAATATTTAGGGAACACGATCAACACGGGATGAGTGTTCTTTGTGTGGCGTAGAGCGTTGGAACGAGGGCCAGGGGCCCGCCAGGGGCGGAACTATGGGGGGGGGGGGGGGGCTATGGGGCACGCCCACCCCCAAAAAAATGTCTATACCCCAGTTACCACTATAATGCCCACCAACAACCGTGGGAAGAACAAAGTTATGTCATGCTTTAGGTCATTATTCTGGTGCACATACAAATTTAATACAAAAATTAATGAAAGAAAGAACGATCGAACGAACAAATGAATGAATGAATGGATAAACAAACAAACAAACGAACGAACGACTGAACGAGTTATTTAATTGATAAATAAATATATGAATGCATGAATGCATGGGTGAATACGTGCAGTATTCAAATATTAAAGGGATAGTTGAGTTTTGGTAAAGAGAATACAGTTTTGGTCAAACTGAATTTTAGTAACCAAAACCTGCACCATTACATTACAAACTAATAGTTATAACTCCACCATACTCGAAAGGAATTCAAAATTACATAAAGTAAAAAGCCTGCATGTTATCATGGATCGATCCATGTTAAAACTCAAGAGGGCGCTCTCTAAACACTCATCGGTTTCAACCATTTAAAATAAAATATTGTGCATGTGATGTTTTGTTGAAATAGTGATTAGATAGAGAGATAATCAACCACTATTTAAAACCCTCTTTGTACATTTTTTGAAAGAGGAAGCATTTTAACAACATGTTTAAAGGGAAAGTTGAGTTTTGGTCGAGAGGGCGCTAGACTACTTAATTGGTTTGTGAGGTAATGAAAAACTGAGTGTAAAATTTGAAAGAGCATAATATTTAAACAATGAAATCATCTTTGTTTGATCAAAATCGGTTCAGAAACGGCTGAAATATCCATAAATATAACAATTTGTAATAAACCCGGGGCCCGGGTTTATTAGAGAATTTTGAACCAGCCGTTAAAAATTCAAAAAAATGCTTCCTCTTTTCAAAAAGTTACAAAATAGGTATTTAAATAGTTGTTGGTTATTTCTCTATCTAATCACTATTTCAACAAAGCATCACATGCACAATATTTTATTCAAAATGGTTAAAACCGATGAGTGTTTAGAGAGCGCCCTCTTACGTTTTAACGGCTCTTTTTGAATGATAACATGATCTTTACTACGTCATTTGTAATTTTGTGTTCCTTTCTAGTTATAACTATTAGTTTGTAATGTAATGATGCAGGTTTTGGTTACTAAAATTCAGTTTCACTAAAACTGTACTCTCCTTACCAGAACTCAACTATCCCTTTAACGGCTGGTTCAAAATTATCAAATATTATTTTGTGGGGCCCCACAATTATTACAAATGGTTATGTTTATGGATATTTCAGTCATTTCTGAACCGATTTTGATCAAATAAAGTTTATTCTGTCATTAAAATTGTATGCTCTTTCAAATTTGACACACAGCTTTTCATTATCTCACAACAAATTATTTTGTCTAGCGCCCTCTTTACCAAAACTCAACTAGCCCTTTAAGCATACAGACGGTTGTCATTCGATACATTACAGAATGTTCTCATAAAATGAGGGCTGCATAAAATAGCCAATGTAACCAGTGAATTTGTAAATACAGTGCCACACAAACCGGTCCAGTTCATGACAATAATTTATACCTATAATAAGGTTGATAACGATCATGCATTTGGTGCGTCATCAGTGACGTCATAAAGCACGTCATCCATGGAGTAAAAAAATACAAGAATTGTTAAAATATATCGTGCTTTTCCGATTTTTGAAGAATTTCCAGAAAATCTGTCAATTTATTATTAGCCTTCCTTGAGGATTTGACATTTAAATGTTTGATCACCTTCAACTCGGGTATGTACATGTATATAATTCGAGTAGACTGCTATCAAAGGTGTGCTTGATTCGGGTCATTTGCGTGATTTATGATTATTTTTTTTTAGTGAATCCCGGAGGTTGTGTTAAAAGTTGCGCATTTTTAGGGTCTGACATTTAAATGTTTGATCACTTTCAACTCGGGTATGTGTGTATAATTCGAGTAAACAGCGATCAGAGGTGTGCTCGATTCGGGTCATTTTAATTTTTGTATGATTTGTTTCTCTTCTTTTCAAGTGAATCCCGGGGGTTGTGTTAAAAGTTGCGCATTTTTAGGGTCTGACATTTAAAAGTTTGATCACTTTCAACTCGGGTATGTGTGTATAATTCGAGTAAACAGCGATCAGAGGTGTGCTCGATTCGGGTCATTCTCATGTTTTATGATTTTGTTTTCTTTTCAAGTGAATCCCGGGGGTTGAGTTAAAAGTTACGCATGTTTAGGGTCTGACATGTAGATCTCCTTCAACTCGGGTATGTGAATTCGAGTTATATAACAGCGATCAGAGATGTGCTTGATTCGGGTCATTTGCGTGTTTTATGATTTATTTTCTAGGGGAGGCCGAGGGATTGTGTTAAAAGTAATGCATGATTAGGGTCTGTATTGTATTAACTTCAACTTAGATATGTGTACGATTCGAGAAAAATGCGAACAGAGGTGAGCTTGATTCAGGTCATTTGCGTGTTTTTATGATTTTGTTTTGTTTGGGGTGTGGGGTGTATATAGAAAGGTTTATAATTAGCGCATTATTATTAGCCCCCAAAAAGTATTTTTTGCAGGTAACAATTATGTTAGTAATTCATCTATACTATTATGTTCTTATATCCTCCTCACACGCCCCTTCAAGATAACTACAAGACGTTATTACCTATACAGATTAGGTCCACTGGTGATGTCCTTTTATATGGTACCGTACAAATTGTGTTTTTTGTCATGTTATGCCTTGGTATTTGGTTTGTCATTTTTAAATTATTCAAATTTAAATTATTCATTAATTTGATGTATTCCTGTCATAACTACACTCGTTCTTTTAATAAAATCGACAACGTATTTTATATTATCAACTAGAATACTACAAGGCTAAGCCCATTCAGTTTCAGTTAAGCTTTCAATAATTATTTTTCCATCTCTAATTATTGCAACGCTCATTAACTTTCCTGTCAAATATTTAGGCACGTCAACTAGGAATGATCGTTTTATTAATTGCGGGTAATTTTCCGCCCGTTAATTTTCGCGTCGCTTCGACATTTTACACCCCAGATTTTGGGCTATTAGCACAATTTTCCCGGTTCAGCGAACGCAAAATTCTCCGAGGCGTTTTTGACATGTTTGACTGAGTTAAATGAAATATTAATGAAGTGTGGTAAAGTGTTATAATAGGTGGCGCGTTTGCCTTTCTCATAGTATAAAGTGGACCAATGCATTCATAGTCTAGACTCTAGAGTATTCGATATAAAATAGATTCATGTTGATGGTTGATGCTTCATTTTTAGTTTCCCAGTTTCCATTATAACCGAAAAACATCATTTCTAACAACACTGTACAAAATTATTATTTTCATAAAATAATAAAGTTCACAGTTTTCACTTCGAAATTACGTTTTTTCTTCCAAGAATGGTTGTATTTTCATGCCGATACATAAGATAGAGCACGCATGTTAATAAGAACCAGTGGCGTAGCTACGGGGGGGGGGGGGGGGGGCACGGGAATGGGGGCTCGTGCCACCAATAATTTGACCCCGAAAATGCCCTTGAAGAAGATTCTGCTATAGGATCGAAAATTTATGCCCTATATTGACTCCCCAAAAAAATAAACAAACAAACTAAAGCCTAGGGTAAAACTTCTAAAAAGAAAGAAAGAAATAGAGTGTGCCCCCCTCCCCCCAAAAAAGAAGTAATAATAATAATAATTTCACGTGCTTCCACTCAATCGCGCCACGATACGTTATTGATAAGTGCTACCTGACATTTGAAAAAAGTAAAACAAGAGACTGAGGTCAAATTAAATTCCACCTCCTTCTCGCGTTTCTTAGCTACGGTATACTATACATTCCCTTGTGAGGATTATAGAAGGAGGTAGGAGGAGAAAATGTATTCCCCAAACTTCATGTGAGATATGTTGTCACTTAATCCCCCCCCCCCCCCTTCAGTCAGTCTGTTTTTTTGGAAAAGTAAAATAAATGCATACTGTTCATTATTAACTCAAGCACGAAAGTTACTGCTCCTTATATGACGTACCCCTGTATTGCCCCCCCCCCCCCTCCCCCCCACTGTCTACGCCAGTTTACTCCCCCATGCATCGCCTATCAAGATCGGCGTTCCTCTCAAATGCCATGCAGCGGTCAGTTTCCAAATTAATGAGAGGTGTCCCATCTCTGTACATCAGGTGGACTCGAGATCGGACGATAACCAGAATATTAAAGGCCTATTCATGTTTTTAAAATAGTGCAAAAACAAAATCCCTTTTCTCCCGGTTAGGGGAAATCGAAAAAAAAGAAATACATAACACCATTTTTTTTAATTATTTCGGCAATATGCATTACTCACGGCGAAGCGTGCTTTTGGCTTTGTTGTCATGTGGAAAACTGACGACGGGTAGAATAAAATGTGTATTTATGTGATCTGATACGTCCACCGAGTGTTGTGTGACAAACCCACCCATGCATGATAAGTGAATGTCACATGACCGAGTAATGAGCGAAAAATACAAAGTGATATTTGCTAACTCACTGATGCACTAATTTTCCTAATCTTGCACACAGTTGAAAGACTCCCGTGGAGACTTTCAAATCCGTACACTTCAATCAGAAATATCTTTGCATGTAACACAAGAACAATTCGGAAAACCCCAAACCTGTTCCGTCCATGCTTCTACTATAGAACCGCTAGAGTTCCATGTTGATTTTGTGGATGTTGACAATGTTACTAGGGCCCCGTTGCAGAAAGAGATGCAATCGATTGTAAGTTAAGATTGATCGTAAGTCAGAAAATTTACGCGTTTCAACCAATCATATTTGCGCATCTAGAACACGTGATCCGACTTACGATTAATTGCAACTTACAATCGATTGTATCTCTTTCTGCAACGGGGCCCAGCTCCCTTTAACATGGTTAAACGGAATTCCTTTCAAATTCGATGCAGCGGTCAGTCCTAAATTAACGAGAGGTGTCTCATCTCTGTATATACATCAGGTTGACGGGAGATTGGCCGATACCATAGAGTTGTATGTTTCCTATACAGGGTGGCCCAAACAAAACGGAACGGGGCGCTTCCCAAAATAAAGTAACAACATGATTATGTCCATCGGATAGGGTGTCTTTTCCAATGAACAACGATACCAAGAACAGTAATTTTGGACGAGTAGTTTTTGTTGTAGGACTTTGTAAGTGAGACCATGTCAGGTTCCCTTTTTTGTAAATTTTTACCAAGTCAGTGCGTGATAAATCGCACTTACTGCCCGTCATAGCGTCGAACAACGAGCAATACGCGCGCCACTGTTAGTGTGCATTCAGCTGTGTGCCGAGAGAATGGGCATAGTTGCTCGATGATATGACGGGCAGGAAGTGCGATTTATCAGGCAGTGACTTGGTAAAAAATAGCAAAAATGGGAACCTGACATGGTCGCACTTAAGACGTCCTACAACAACAACAACAACAACTCCTCGTCCAAAATGTCTGTTCTTGGTATCGTTTTTCATTTGAAAGGACACTCTATCGGGCGGACACAATCATGTTGTTACTATTTTTTGGGAAGTGCCCCGTTCCGTTTTTTTTTTTTTTTTTTTTTTTTGGGGGGGGGGGGCACCCTGTATAGGTCTATGGCCGATACTGACCCATCTGTGTATAGCGAAAGGGGCACCTTTCACCTTTATCTTCGAAATACCAAATAAGGGTGCATTAATCTTCTATTGTTTAACACTACGTGTTTAATGCTATTTCCCACTTAAAGGAGAAGGACACGCTGGAATTTTCGTTTGCTGTTACCGATATGTGCAGGATTCCTGTCTCTTCTAGTCGTATATCACTAATAATGGAAATAATCAATGTCTTTGAAACCACTATCAACTGTTTTGACTGAGCACTGGAGGCTGCCATGTTTTCCAACTGTAGGCTACCATATGAAACGTCATCTGAGCGCATCTGAGGGTGCACTAACAAAAACGGATTACGTAGCCACTGACATAGCAACATATTCAATAACAGCGGTTACATATAACCCGCTTTTGTTATATAGTTCACGCTCTGATGACGTTTCACAATATGGTGCTCAGTTAAAACAGTTGATAGTGGTTTAAAAAACATTGATTTTTTTTCAATTATTAGTGATACCCAAGAGAAAACATTCGACTAGAAGTGACGTGAATTCCAGCGTTTCCTTCCCCGTTAAAGAAGGTTAGCGGACAACGGGTTTAAAAACATGATAGGCAAAACAAGATATGACATTTTAGAAAACTATTTATTGCAGACTTGGCCATAATTTTGTTTGGAACAGATGGATTCAATGGCTGGAATTCACCAAAGGTTGTTTCACTGCTAACTGTTGGCTGCTATTATAAAATGGGGGAAGTTAAATGTGGCACTCGTGACTTTGTAATGGCCCAATTAAATTTTACCTGATCTATCATTCTGCATGAGAGGAAAATCGGGCCGTCCCTTGATGTTGAACGGTTTCGACCTTTTTCACCTGGGCATTAGCTGCAAACTAGGTCTTGATCGGTGCATTGTGACAACGTGGAAGGGTGCAAAATGAATGATCGTATTACGCGTCCACATCCGGTTCGAGATTTTGGGGCTCTTCCCAAATTTCTATATACGTGTAAACCCGAGATATGTGTGAATTCGAGATTTTGTGGCTTTTCCAAAAATTCATAGAATTATGTGTGAGTTCGAAATTTGTGGGACTCCTCCAAAAATGAATATAATGTGTGAACCCAGAGTTTGTATTTGATAAAGCGACAGTATTTATATTTTGTATGATTTTCATATTCATCAGTGGTCTTATCGAATTTAAACTTTGTTTATTCATCTGCTTATTTATTTATATTTGTATTTATCTATTTATTTGGTTAGCAGTTAGCAATAATGATTCATCTAAGCATCAATTTATTTATTCAATCCATTTATGTGTTTATTTACTTACCAATCTATTGTTTATATATCATACAGTAGTTACGATTGGCTTTCAGACTGGTTGATTTTTTCATATGATTCAGATATACCGTTTTGACATTCACACGTAGTCAAATCTACTCTATCTCTCCATATACCTCATCCCGTATAATAAGGCATCAGTGTGAACCCGAGAATAGCCGAGAATAATCGCACCTTCCCCCGATGAAAGGTATCCAGGACGTCACCTTGAAATTGGGATGATGAGCCATGCCGCCAATTTTAGTGACGAGAGAGAGAGAGAAATCTTTGAATAATTTAGAATTATCCTTTGGTGTATAGCTCTAACATTATAGGGGAAAGGGGAAGCGTATTACGCGGGTTCATATTCATGACATTGTATAGCTTTCATGTTTGCTAAGTCCATTTCATAATAATAGAGCATAGAACGTAATTAGTCATCATCTTAGTCTCCAACTACGATAAGATGGATGACCTGCTAAGTTAACTAGTTGCCAACTAAAAACACCACTTTTTGAACACTTAGTCATTTCTTCGTTGGCAAAGTTTTGCACAAAAAAAAAACACTTTACATCTTTAAATTCAATACGTGTTCACGGATTTTGTGTAATGCAAATAAAAGCAGAGGTTTAGCCTGGAAGTGTTTTTTTAGGACGCTTGACCCTGGTAAGATTCTTCGATTTATAATATAAAAAAACAAGAAATCGCATAACAAAATATAAAATAGCAACAAAAACAAGATAATTACATATTATAACAAAAGACTGGGAAATTAATCGCACATGAATGTCACCGGCTGATTGGGTTTTTCATGGAACACTTTAAGCACACATTTAACACTGTTCAAGTAGGCTACTTCTTCATCGCTATTATACTGGGTATTGAACCCTTCAAGCACACGTTTAAAGGGGTAGTTTAGTTTTGGTAGAGAGGGCGCTGCACATCACAATTTTTGTGTGAGGTATTGAAAAACTGAGTGTCGAATTCGAGAGAACATGCTATTTTAATGGCAGAATAAACTTTATTTGGTCAAAATCGACCCAGAAACGGCTGAAATATCAATAAATATATCTCATCTTATAATCATTTGGGGCCCAAATAATTAAATGATTTTTTCAAAACAAAAAAAAATAAATAAATCCTTGCACTTTTTCAACAATTTTCAAAAGCGTTTTTTAAATAGTTGTTGATGATCTCTCTATTAAATCTTTATTTCAATAAAACATCACATGCATAACTTTATATGAAAAATGGTTGAAACCAATGCCTTTTTAGAAAGCGCCCTCTTGTGTTTTTATGGCTCTTTTTTAATGATAACGGGCTTTTTACTTAGTCGTTTGTAGTTTTGTATACCTTTCGAGCATGGTGGAGTTATAACTATTAGTTTATAATGTTACTCTTCAGGTTTGGTTACTAAGGTTCAGCCTTACCAAAACTGTACTACCCCTTTAAGCTTTTCTTCGTCTTGTGTAGCACTTTAGGCACTCGTTAAATATCTTCTTCATCGTACTTGTCCTAGAAATGTGTGAGGCAAATTGCTATTTTGCATTAATCTCTTCATTACTATCGATACACATTGCTTGTAGTAACTCGCGGGCAATTTTATACTTCGGTACCTACGAAGTTAACTCTTTTTATAGTTATATGAATAATTTACCGCCTTATCGGCACATTCAGAGGATATCGCGTTTTGATGGAGCTATTCAGTAACACCTGATCTCGGAAATGTCGTTTGATCGTGACGTAGTTCTGTCATTTATTTGGCGGCAAAAAGGACATCAAATTATTACCAGGCCATGCACCATCCAGTCAAGGGGGTGTCTCACGAAGATCCCAAGTCGCAACACGAAGTTGGACTTGAAAATTATGGAAAGCCATTAGTTTCTTTGTAAAAATTGTTGAACGATTGTTTTTAAAAACAGGCCTACAAGTTTGATACAAGTCAATAACATTTTTTTAAATCAAAGAGACTTCAAGTTATTGATGTGAAAGTTTGATGAAAGATTCAAATATTCGCAATTTGGCTCTTGAATATGTTTCGTTCCGCAGCTACGAATGGCTTTCCATAATTGTTAAAGTAGAAATTCAAAGGGAATAGAATCAAGTTATTATGGTTTATTTTATGATAGAATGAGTTATTAAAGCAATTTGTGCAGTTAACAAGTCATGAAAGTGTTCAGTTTAATGTTTTATGAAAATGAAATTTTAGTGAATTGACCCTCCCCTTTACCATGAAATCGGCACAGCAAAGTGGCTCTGTGCGTGACGTAAGAGCCGGGCTTTGCGCTCCCGACAGCTCTAGCTCGAACGGCGATCTACACGCAATTGTTCATAGAATGGACCCAGAGTGGACGCAGTTCTACTCTCTCAAAAGGATTGAATATTGCCTGAATAATCAATATCTGACACACAGTTGTCCTCTCATGTCCTGAAACATATCCTAATGTCAATATTCATGTCATTATTGGCATTGAAAAAGTGTCAATCTCCGTAAAATAACTGTTTACAACTCAATCCATTTTGCCGAATTGTTGTTCATATATATGTACACGGAGATAGTATGAAAAACAAATCTATTATAGCTGTGTTTCAAAAGAAAATTAGCTAGTAGAATCATGTTCCGAGCTAGAATTGCCTTTGTTAATTAACAATATATAATATTTCTTATCCATTTCAATATGTCAATAACTGGTAGAATAGTGTATTTCTCACCGTTTTGTTTTGGTTTTGTTTCGTTTCGTAAAAGTTTCGTCCATCGAGAAATACATGCAAGCGCACGATCGTATACCCGGCCGTATACTTTGCATATTGTGTATGTTATTGAACTAAAAGTAGTTCCAACGTATACGCTATATTCGAAGCTTTCTACAGTCCACACGATCACGATCTCGCTCTAGAATTACATCTGACAGTTCAACATGGATGAAGAATTTCAACAAAACAGCCTGTTAATGGACTTCGAAGTATCCGTGGAGGAGCAAGCTAGCTAGCTAACACGTGCACTTGTTTGTTTTGATGCGCGCGCAGGAAATGTAAATCCGCCAGCGCTATCAGCCGTATAGGTAATGCGGCTGCCAATGTTCAGAGAAATCGCGGATGAATCGTAACAACACAGGAGATCGCGAATCTAATTCACTCGACTTTTCAAGCTAAACCATGAAACTAGCCATGATAGATCGACTAAAGTAATAACTATTCTTCATTTTTTTAAATTTCATTTGATTCATAATGATTATTAACTGTTTGTTTCCATAATGGAAGTGGTAAATTCTCCGTCTGATATGTCAAAGTGAAACTACATGTTGGTAAAAAATCTGTGCAAGCCTACTGCACGACACAGTCGTATAGTTTCCCCTTCTTTTTTCACCTTTTTTCAACTTGTTTTGTCACAAACAATACATTTGTTGGAATATCATGATGAAAATATAAATGAGAAGCAAATTACAAACAATGTAGTATTATAATTTATTCTTGGTAAGGGAAAAATAGCACATAAGTTGAAGCTTGTCTTTCCAGCCTGGTATGTTATACGCTTATCTACATACAACCGCGACAGCCGCCTGGGCTTCAAGCCCGGTTCTTACGTCACAGCTAAAGGCCGTTTCGTGTAGCGATTGAGCGAATTTGTCCCTGGGAATAGGGTGATGTTTTCACCCTAATTTCGCTTTTATGGACGCGTTATATTGTTTGAATGTCAGTCAAGCTCATTATATGGCTTATAAGCTTTCTGTAGATATGAATATCGTCATATTTAGGGGTTTTCTTTGATTTTCTCCTTTAAGTTCAACTTAGTGTTAAGTTCGACTTCGAATCTTGTGAAACATCCCCCAGCTTCCCCCACTCATAGCGATAATTGGTATGTTGCATTTATGTACGTTGTGTTCAAATAAACATATTTTGTAATTGTCATTGCATTACTATTCTATTTAATTCAATGTGTTTATATTTGAAGAAAAAAACAAATCTTTGAATATGTTTCTTTCTGTTTTTTTTAACGTAGAAATAAGTCTGCCGACAAGTATTATCACTGTTGGTCTGGCATGTTAATACTATATTATTATCCTTATCAATGATGTTATAATTAAGTAATATTGCATTTATGGCAGAATTAACATGTTCATAGTCATCATTATCATCACCATGATGATGATGATCATCATCATCATCATCATCATCATCCATCATCATCATCATCATCATCATCATCATCATCATCATAATCATCATCATCATCAGTGGCGTAGCTAAAGGGGGGGGGGGCAAGGGGAGGGAGGCCTTTCCCCTAATGTTATGAAGAAGAAAAAAAACAATAAAAAACATTAGGGGAACATTTCTGGAAAAAACAAAAAAATACATAATTAGTAAGAAGCATGTTATCATCAAAACACTTAATTTCCATTACCCCACATTAATTATTGCCTGAAGCGCCCACTAAACAAAAACTGTACTATCCCTTTTAAAGGGACTTAGTAACATTTTCCAAATCCTCAAAATAAAATCATGGGACCGGTTTCGGTTTTTCAAATTTCCCTTTCGTTACAAAGATATGTACGATCGAAGTATTCAGATAAGAAAAACTCCCCCGAGTTTTGAAACCGTGTACAAAGTGAATTGTGAATATCACTTTGCATTTTCGCTCATTACTTGGCCATGTAATGTCCAGTAATGTCCATTTGACTTGCAATTTTCACACAATACCCTGTGGACATATGAGATAACAACAATATACATTGCATCAAACCTTCATCACTTTTTGCACATGTCAACAAAGTTACTAGATCCCTTTAAGATGAGATGCTAATTTGAGTCAGAACCAAACTGTCTCCGGGAAGAGCCGTCACATTATCACACGTCACATTTATTCTCAGGAGCGGGATGTTCCTTGACTTGCAATGAATTAAAAAAACCATCGAGGAAAAAAAAAGAAGAAGAGCTGACAACTAGCATTGTATTGTCAGCTAGAGAGAGGTGTAATTGAGGGGAGATAAAGGGGTGAGGTTACCCCCCCCCCCCCCCCCCACTCTCCTTTTCCCTAGCCCACCACCATGACCACTTTTCTAAATAATTGTGTCCTACTCAAAGGCTGGCAAAACGGGGGAAGAAAATAAATACACGTATGATTACTATTATTTCGTATCTGTGCAACCTTAACCCCCCCCCCCCCCCCCCTCCCGAACCCTGGCCAACATCGTTTCATAATTACTGGCCTTGCATTGTCACTTCAGCCCAGCACTGTCAGTCTGTTGGGGTAATGCATACTTATAAGTGTGTGTATTGTGGTAACAATTCCGCTCCACAGTAGGGAAACCTTTTCAAACTCCACTTGCCCCTCCACTCTTCTTCGAGCATCCCCCTATCCATTATATCTTGTCACCCCCCCCCCCCCACCCCCCCCCCCCCTTTCCAAACCATCGGCACAACCGTTTCGTATCGGCATTGCATTGTCACTTCAGCCCAGTACATATACGATCAGTCTGTAGTTGGGTAATGCATTTATAGATTGGTAATCTTCGGTACATTATTTTGGTAAAAGCTGCTCCACAGAAGAAAACATTTTCGAACTCCCTTTTCCCCTCTCCTCTTCTTTGAGCGACCCCCCCCCCCCCCCCCCCAACCCTCCATTTCATCTCAATCCTGGCTACGCCATGTATCTTGGCCTCGCATCGTCACCCCAGCCGAGAACGGTAAGTCTGTTGGGTAATATCTCATTCGTGCGCCTGACGCCTCACCTTGCATTACCTCTATAGATAGATCATGCATCGATCTTCCACATGTTAAGTGAGCCATTAACTTCGTTTGTTTTGTTTTTCTTCTGAAAGTGATAATTATATGAGACTTCAATCATCATATCAATATCATTGTAAGATTATATTAAATGATTTTTTTGTGATAGTTTCATAGAAAATGAACACTGTTTATTTCGTGAAAAAGTGAACATAAATGTACGATTTTCACTGCCCGCTAATTTTTACTGCATTTGCAAAGCGTCCCGGAACGCTTGTCTATGTAATCATAAATATCTTCATAAATATCTTCATAATTAAGGAGACAATTGAAAATCAAATCCCCTTTCAATCTTCTGTTAATATCATAATCCAACCAACAGGGTACAAGAGAAGTGTAGAAGCTCCAACGGTTTCTTTGTTTGAATTCGACAAAGTTAATAGATCTCTTTATTTTGATGAAGACAGTATTTCTATACCACGTTTCCGTGACCGGTTTTGTGAATAGTTGCGTCAAAGCGGTTTGATTTATATGTTTTATTTATCATTATCAGCCATTTCATTTATATAAATATGCGTATTTAGTTATTTATGTATTAATTTATCATTATTAGTTTATGTATTCATCCATTTTATATCAACGCGCTCTGATGAGTTATGTCAGAGTGCGTTGATGTTACCGGGCGCCACCTTGTGGCCAACTTGTGACTTGAGATGCAAGGTTCGTTTCATCATTATTTTCAGTAGGGAAACTACAATAATTCCAGGGGCTGCTTTTTAAGCCCGATTGCATTATAGTTACTATATATTAGTCTAAAATTGATTATTTGCATTTAATCCAATCAAAATAACAGAGGATTTGTTTGTCACTTTGAGGGCTTAAACCGTCCCACGTTCATTCTCTAAAGACTACGAATTGACACCCAAGAGAGAATTTGTTGAAGTAAACTTAATTCGGGATACAAAAAAAATAGTACAACGGTTTTTATCTAGTTGTTGATATTGATAGCAATGTGATATTTAAATTTACAATTAGGATAGAGTATTGCGATTTGTATAAAACTCAAAAGAATATATCCCTTGGGGCAGACAAATAAGAGTAGAAGTATCACTACAAGGGTACTGGTGTGGATTAACAAAATGCGCTAAAAATGCGTATGGTGTTTCTGTATAGTCGATGTATTTGTTCCAGGAGAGGCCACGATGGGGGTGGGGGGGGGGGGGGGGTTAAAGTATCTAACAGGGGGCAAAACTGCCCCTCATGCATCCTCTTATACAGACCCTTAGCTAAAATACTCAAATTAAATGGCGAGCCCTCATCCACTTCTACCATCCAACATATTTCGATCTCGAGTCTTTTTACGGTTAACCGTTATATCAAGCAACCCATTCAGCGAGTCAGCGGGCTCGATACTAATGTGTGGTACGCGCGCATTGTACTGTTAGTGTTAACCCCCCTCCCAACTGTTCTTCAACAGACCAAGGTTCCCCGCTATTCAATGCCATTAATCCCCCTTCTCTTTTTCGAATCAGCCCATCGATTTTTCTTTTTAATTCGCTCTTCTCCTTCTTCAAGAGCTCCACTCCGCACCGTGTATACCTCCACCCAATACCACATACGTCACGGTTTTCCCTTTCTTATTATCGCAGCTATTATCTTACCGGTGATCATAATAATAATGCGCGCATCTTCGTTTGAGTTGTGAGTTGTGTTAGAAATTTACGATGATTATAATAGCGGTCTACTAGCGCCAGCGTGTGCGTGTATGCGGCGGCGCGGCGGATCTCTAATGGTACACTTTCTCTTATTACCGAATCGAATCGAGCGACTCTCGCATCTGAATGGTGAAAAGAAAACCGACCTGCATGGCGATCTGCCTCCATCCTTTTGTAAACGGTTCGATCG
The DNA here is from genome assembly GCA_037951105.1 of Echinarachnius parma. Classification (NCBI taxonomy): domain Eukaryota; kingdom Metazoa; phylum Echinodermata; class Echinoidea; order Clypeasteroida; family Echinarachniidae; genus Echinarachnius; species Echinarachnius parma. The sequence continues at coordinate 27,975 of JBAMJV010013480.1, forward strand.
AAAGGCGACGAGAAAATAATATTGCTCTTACAAATAAGCGAGCAGTTCACCTATAAAGTCGTCGGGCCGAGTATAGTGCGGTATTATATACCTAAGACGACTCGGGATTATCACAAACAACAAGTTTAGTGGATCAACTTCATCATAACAGTATAATTTCGACAGTGTTTCACTCTGTTTTCAACTTTAAGGGGATACCAACAAACTTTTGGAGAACAATTTGGATGATAATTTGCTCTTTTTAAAAGGGATTATAACTACTGTCCTTTTTTTTTGGGTGTGTTTTTTTGTTGTTGTGTTCGGTGGCTCCGTTGCGAACAATTGGAAAACTGTAAAGGAATATCATGGGCTTTTACGCACTTTGTTCTTTTTATTCGTCCGTCGGGGAAAGTGAATTTTTCACAATAGAAAGTAAACAGATGCAATAGAGGTAAGTGTATTCAATGAATTGTTGTAACTTCATATAGCCGATTGTAGCATTGTATGTATAATTATGATGTTTCTTGATATTATCCAGTTTCTTTTTAATCACCAGTAGTGCAATCTCATGTCCAGACCAATGACAACTGTCCTTAACATGCGCTCAACCTGAAATAATGTTCAATTTATACATAGCAGGAAATAACATTAAACGAAACATAATCAAGCTTCTTAAAATAAAAAAAAAACACAGATTTATATCATTGGCCACCCAGTTTCATTATTTGTTGACCCTTATTATTAATAGGGTTTATATTCCAGAATAATTCAATAATGATTTCCTGTCGGAATTCGATTTCGTAACATTTTATCTAACAAATAATGCCTATCTAGAGGTGTATTCAAAATGATGACTAGAAGAACAGGAGAATAATTAACGATACCATGCTGCAACTCAAATTGACATACCAATATAAAGTTCATATACTTATCTTTAAAGACAGAATATTACCGAATCGTGAAACGCTGTGTCTCTTTCAAAGAGATATTATAACAACGGGCTAATATTTAAAAAAAATCTCATATTAGGGATCGTGTACATTACGTGTATGTACTAGATCATATTCACAGTTTTGATGATACATCAGAATTAACATTTTCCAAACGTGTCCATTAAAATATCGACTTACGTCAATAATGGAAATGAAAAATGATCCACGGAAAATTAAACATTTTCTTTGATGATTCTCAGTTGTAATATATATTTCTGGTCAGTCAATAAAAACAAATATATATAAATCGATAGAAAAATACGCATTATATAAGAAGTTATGTAGTGGGCCATACTCACTTCGCAGCAGAGTCGTACAAACATTCGATTCCACATTTTGATTTTGTTGTATTCATTTATATTTTGTATTCAAATTATTTTGTTATAATTTAATTCAATTTAAATCCAATATAGTTCAATTCATTTAATTTCATTTGTTCATTTCGATTACATTCGTTCAATCACATCATTCATTTGTTCATCACCATGTCATTTAATTTATGAAGTGAATTACTATTTTGTATTTAATAAAATTGTTTTCATTCCATATCATTCCAATTATTATTTTATTTCATATTATTCCAATTATTATTTTATTTCATACCCATTTTACTCCATTTCATTCCGTTTCATTCCATTCCGTTCCGTTTTTTTTAATTTGATTTTAATTGTATATTATTATTCAAATTATGTTGTATATAAATTAACTTCTATTTCTTTATTGTATATCTTTGCTCATTCATTTGTCTTAGCTCTGAATCTATTTACTATATATATCATCCTATTCATTCAATATATTGTTTTCTTATTCTCACAGCGATGTCGAATAAGAGCAAAAAAGCTCTATAGACCTTGACAGTTAATAATGCAAATAAACTTTCCCCGGAAACCATATTACGTGTATTACGTATACATGCTAGAAGACCGAAGTTATTCAATTTAATTTCGTTATGTTTGATTTCATTTATTTTCCTCTATATAACGTACTGCTATTTATTTATTTATTTATTTATTTGTTATAAATATTGCTTTATTCGACTTTACTATACTTTCCGC
>JBAMJV010013480.1:37500-47612 GCA_037951105.1 Echinarachnius parma
TTTTGCATTTTTGGACTTGAAATTGTGCAATCTGGTGCTTACCTAGATAGAAAATTCGGGCTTAACATTGACTGTATCTGGGAAAGCGTGTTATGATTTGATCGACCAGAAATTTTAAATATATTGTCATGAAGAAAACAAGTAATTGACACACTAATAAATATGCACCCCAACACAGGGAGCGAATTGACTGAGCGGGGGAAGGGTGTGGGAGGGGGGTGGCCCCCCTCCCACGGTAGGGAGCTTTTGCATTTTTGGACTTGAAATTGTGCAATCTGGTGCTTACCTAGATAGGAAATTCGGGTTTAACATTGACTGTATCTGAGAAAGCGTGTTATGATTTGATCGACCAGAAATTTTCATATATTTTCACGAAGAAAACAAATAATTGACACACTAATAAATACGCACCCCAACACACACACACATATTGTACTTATATTGAGCATCATACACTGTTCCAACATCACCATATGCCACATTATGTACGATCCAACAACATATTTGCCAATAATGAGTCCCGAGGGGCGAAGCTACCGAGGGCTGGGGCAGAGCCAAATAGGGAGGGTTTGGGAGGGGGTATCCCTCTCCACGTAGAAGATTTTGCAAGTGCAATTTGGTGCACGTCACACAAGCAGCCAGAGCAATGCCAGCTTACACTGGAACTACGTGGCCCGGTATACCAACAAAACTACTCACCCCCAGACCATACGCAAGTTACTCAACAAACTGAGATAATTTGTTCGCGCGCGAAGCGCGCAGCTAAAAGTGGATGTATAAAATACTTTTTGAACGTTAGAATTAACAAGTCTTAGCTCATACAATTAATTTTTTCTTTCCCTCTCGTATACAGATACACACAAAAAAATATATATCCTTCCCTAAAACCTGGGGGGGGGGGGGGGGGTGATTGTACATGTCATCCCCCCCCCCCCCCCCCCACCTTGTGAGGTGGGGGGATGCATCCCCCTCATCCCCCCCGTTGTCTACGCCCCTGCATTTTAGGATAACTTTTACGTCCTTTTGCGACTCAGAAAAGTGTTTCTTTCTACTATAAAAACATAACAACTTTACATACGAGGGACATACAAGCCCATGTATATTACATTCTTCATTTACATGCACTAGGCCTATACGTCATAGCTTGTGTCTACACAGCACATGCAATACCCCGAGGCTAGGTTACAGTACAGTGTAGGCTGATCTGTTTCCCAAATAACACTGTGTCCACACATATATCGACTTACCCAAAACACAATGTGCATTGATCTAACCCTGCAACAACACATACACTGTTGGAACCCTATATAATCGAGTTATATAATATACACGTTGATAATATATAACCCTGCGTGCACACAGAACATTATCCCAACCCCGAGGATGACATGTTTCACGAATAGCCTTGTGTCCACACAGTAAATGTCTAACGATAGTACTTGGTAGGCTACGATCTGCTCTGATCTAACCCTGCATCCACACAACACACTCTGATCCACGACCTATAATACCATGTCTTATTACATATTGTCCAGCATGATTTGACTTTAAGCATTTTAGATTAAAGGCGACTTTCCCCCCGATTCTTTGATCAAGTGTGGGCGCATATATCGTAGGATGCTTCACTTTCACTACATAATAGATGTGACAAACCTGAAAATAATGTTAAATCCTCTTATTTCCACTATACGAGCAGCGTCTAGACGTTCCATGGTTAAAAACACATCCTTTATGTCCTCATAAACACAGTATAAATATAATGAAAAGTTTGATCGAACGAAGGCGAATAAACTAGAAAGATGCAATTTTGTGTACATGGTCCCGAGTTACTCGACTTGGTGGGGTTTCATGGAGAATACATGTTCATACCAAAAATAATTATAAACGGGAGAGTAAGAAAAGCTACAGTTAAGAGGGCCGCTCAGTTAAGTTAAGTTAAGTTAAGTTAAGTTAAGTTAAGTTAAGTTGAGTTGAGTTGAGTTGAGTTGAGTTGAGTTGAGTTGAGTTGAGTTGAGTTGAGTTGAGTTGAGTGAGTTAAGTTAAGTTAAGTTAAGTTCAGGTCGGTTCAGTTCAGTTAATTTTTAGCTTATTGTCATATTCAACGAAATTTCTAATAACTATAATAACATACATCATATTCTAACAAAACATATAGAGATATGTATGTGGGCCAACTATATATGTGCGGTATGTCGGCCAAGGTCTACACAAATGAAGTTCAGAGCTTGGTTGCCCCTGGGCATGCATGTGAAAGATATAGAACAAGAACATGTAATTAGAACAAAATCGAATAACAATAATTTGTTGAAATATGGTTGAAGGCCATGATACAATCAAAAGACATGAGTGCCTTCTTATTATAAAAATCCTTAACGCAATATGGGGAATAAATGAAAATATAATAATTAAGTTATTGATTTGATTATAATGCTCACTTAAAAGTACTTTGTAACATTTTCAGAAGATAAAATAATGGCAAGACTGTTCATTTTTTATGGGAAATAATCTATAGACGTATCACGCATAATGCCCCCCCCCCCCTCCTCCCTCCATAATACATAAAAATGTTTGGGCAAAACTTATCAAGGTATAAGCATATTATAATAATGTATGATATAGTATGAAATCATTACATATAAACTATTTTCTAAATCAAATTTTCGGTTTATTTTCTATAATATTTTGCCAAAATTAATATATTTGTCATAATTCTTCGAGCAAATATACAATGATAAAACTAATTTATACATCACCCATCCGTCTAACATTTGTGTACATGGCATCGATATTTCCAGTATTTGTTTAAAGCCTGATAACTCCTTTAAACGTAATAATTGCGTTTCATAAGTCAACATATATATGAACTGAAGCAATAATGTACCGTATACGTGGAACTCGAGATAGCATTGCCTACGCACAGGAAAGCTATACCAGATAATACCGAAAATATGTACGTACGTATATCATGCGAGTCTCCATCTATATAGAAAATTGGATGGGATTTGCCACAAGAAAAATATTTCCTCATTATCTCAGGCAAATCCTTGAGAGTTTGTTTATATATACATTGGGGGACATTGGCATCATATTCCATCTTATACATACAAACATAACGAGCTGTGGTGTAGCTTCGGGGTAGGGAGGTGGGGGGGGGGGGGGGGGACTTGTCACTGCCCTACCTTCCCCATCCTATCTGTGGAGATCCCCCCACCCCCCCCCCCCCCTCCCACGATGTGCTACATGACAAAAAATGAATACAATATTACACCATAAAAAAACGCAAGCATAATTGTAATGCCCCGACTACCTTTTCCCCTATGGCCCCCATGCACCTACCCCCCCCCCCCCCCCCACCCCCCACACCCCTCCGATTTGGTTCAATCCTTGCTTCGCCATTATTATCTTAACACAAGAAATATCATATCCAGAGTCAAAAGGCTAACAACATTAATTTCTGTCATATTTATGTATTCTTTATCTTGAGGATGCTTTATTGTCCCTCGATATTCAAGTACATACTTATCAGTTGCTTGTGTTATATTATTTGGAATGCTGGCTTAATCCAATACGATAATTTGTTTGTCAGTCTCTCCCTCTATCTATCCTAGCTTAATAACATTAACAATGATCTTAAAGCCAAGCTAAAACGGCAATGATGCGAGGCGCCCCCCCCCCCCCCCCCCTCCCTCCCAAAATAAAAAGGGGCAGCACGTATGGTGCTACGACGGTAAGGGGGTTACTGAGGGATCCTTGGCCAAAATTATAAGGTTGTTCTGTATTAATATAATATATGCATATATATTAGCCCCACAGGGGAACAATGTATATAGGGAGCAAATAAATCAAACTTAGGTTTGTAATATTGTTCATATAATACCATGTCTCATCTAACGTCACTGGGAATATACTTAAAGGTAGTGTTGAGTATTGGTATTTCCCGAAGTGCCCCCCCGATATTTTTTTGTGAGATAATGAAAAACTGACTGTCAAATTTTTAATGACAGAATAAACTTTATTTGATCAAAATCGGTTCAGAAACGGCTGAAATATCCATAAATATATTTGTATTCAAAATGTTTTTCACCGGCAATCACCGGGCGATATTTAGACTTTTTAAAAAAATTTCAAAAAATGCTCGAAGACTACTTTGAAAAAAATCAGAATAGGTTTGTAAAAAGTCGTTGGTGATATCTCTATTGAATTATTATTTTAACAAAAACAAACATTAAATGCACAATTTTGTATGAAAAAAGGCTAAAACCAATGTTTTTTGGAAATAGCGCCCTTTTGAGTTGTAACGGCTCTTTTGAATGATAACAGGGGTTTTACTTAGTCGTTTGTAATTGTGTATACTTTCGAGCATGGTGCGGTTATAACTATTACTTTGTGACGTAATAGAGTACAGCAGCCATGACGTCATAAAACACTTTTTTTCAAATTTCAAATTTGGACTTCATTTTCAGACAGAGCATAACAAATAATGTCCAAATACTGAAAATAAAAGGTATAGGTTACGTATTGGCTGAGATATGCCCATCCGAATGAATTTTACTTCAATGGGCAATCAGTGTTATAGTGCACTGGGTTCATAAATGTATGACCAGTGCACTATAACACTGATGCCTATTGACAAAAAAAAATCATTCGGATGGGCATATCTCAGCCAATACGAACCTATTCCTATGATTTTCGGTATTTGGACATTATTTGTTATGCTCTTTCTGAAAATGAAGTTTGAAAATTCTAAAAAAAAAATGTTTATGACATCATTTATGACATCACACTTCACCACTCTATGGTGCAGGTTTTGGTTACTAAAGTTAAGTTTGACCAATACTCAACTATCCCTTTAATAATGACTTTTAATAATTATACTAGTTAAGTATTCTTTATTTTGTCAAACAAAGGGAGGAAGGAAATGAGGGGAGAACATAATATACGAGACGGGATCTTACCAACAATCAATGCTCATGGTATCATTTTGTTGGAAAAAGAATATTCTACCCAATCCAAAAAAAAAAAAAGAAGACATTTGGTCGATGATGTTGATGATATTAACGATCGTAGGTGTTGCAACCTTTCTGGGCCACCCTGTATACGTCATTGGGAATATACTTTTTAATGACTCAGACAGAATGACAATTCGGGTTTGGCAGCTTCGCCCAACCTGATAAATTATTCAGTCGCCATTACTGATGGGTGCATGTCCGCAACAAGACAGTTTACCCGCGCTTGAATTTAAATGATGCATGCGGATCTTTCGGCGATGCCACAGATTTTGCTGTCACCATTTTGTCCTTAAACGATGTATTATATGATGCGTTTAACCCTATGAGTTCCTTGGTCTACTCTTGTCACAGGGGCTCATACTGTAGAATAAAGTATATTGATTTGTTTATAAATGAATTAATAATACTGCATAATACTGTAGACCCGCAGTCCCAGACCTCTAATTAGCTGACCTTCATTTCTTTTCTTCGCAGATTTGTGCGAATGTCGTACGATTATCGTATGATGTTATCACGACACCAGTACGACAACAAATGTCGTGGATCTGTCGTGGCATTTATAAAATAGATTAGTCCGAATAATCAAGTCAAGACAGGTTATCATCGCACGATCGACACCCATTTATGCGTATACGACTGTCGTGCGACTATCGTACAACATCGCAAAACAAGCCACGAAATATCCCCCACATTTTCGTCGTGAACCTCTCGTGAACCTGTCGTGTGTCCATCGTGACAAGGGCTTTATGCCCGGTAATGTTGGAAAGTCCAGAGAGGCCTCTCAAATGTATTCAATAGACGTCCTCTCCAATTGACCTTGACTTACGTCGCTTCGATGTACGTGATCCATTTCGATCGTTAATAGCCCGGTCACATATCACCGGATTGCATAAAACGGATGCCCGACGGAGAGCAACATTTTCAATCCGTTCGTCTCCGTTCGACTTCGTTCGTATGCGTTTCTTGTCCGTTCCTTGTCGGGCGATGTACATTGTGAAATGTTTTGTGCATGAAGCAATGAAGACGACTTTCACCACCGGATAATTTAATTTCGCAAATGTTCTATTCGTCGGGCGTCCGTTTACGCTATCCGGTGATATGTGACCGGGCCTTAAACTCTTGACAACAAAGGTGAATGATGTTTTATTCAACGCAGCCTTCATCGGATACGGCCTTGGAAAAAAAAATCTATGCCAAAAAGGACCCGGAGGCTTAATTCTGTAAAACTTCCATGGGGGTATTGCAGTATGACAATTATAATGTCATTATTAGGATATAAAACGCGTGGGTCAATACGTGTATTACATTTGAGGCTTGGTGAATATTTGTTAAAGTGATGCCTGTAAAGTGTCTAACTCCACGAAAAATACTTGGAGCTTCCTCGTTTCTCTTCTGCCGTGTTGTTTAAGCTTATGATAAGAGAAGAATAAAATAGGTTAGATTTTTTCAAATGTCCCTTTAGTATGAAATAATTATCATTGAAAATCATTATTTCAAAAGCGTTAGCAACGCTTTTGGTAAAAAGTACAATTGTCGTAGCTGAACACGTCCGGCCAGCGCGCGTGGGAAACCTTCCCAACCCGACTGAACTTTGAGCCGAGCGCGCGCAAATTCCATGAATTCTGTACCGTCTGTAAACATGCACGGGTGCGGATATCGTCAAACGGATGATTATTACTGCGACAAATCTACGGCAGGCCATCAGTATTCGGTGATAAAATATGAACTCAATATTCGTTTTTTATAAACAGTGTTCATTTTCTTTCAAACTTTCACAAATCTTTCAATTGTATTTTACAATGATATTGATATAGGATTGAAGTCTCAAATGTCATTTTGTGCAATATCTGACACTTTCCAGGTATACAAGTAATTTAAATAACAACAACACTCTTGGACAATTGTTGCAAGCGAACCAGAACTCAAGTATATGTTTAACGTCAGCAAAAAGTTGTAATTTCATGATCCGTGTACACGCGCTTGGAAAGATGTCCATATTTCATTTCTACAAGTGAAGAGCTTAATTCTAAAGGCGATACATCCACTTTTTCAACTTTGGAGAAAAGCGGGGGTTTCTTCGTCCAATTTTGAAAACATGCCTATGGGAATAATTCTATGAAAATGGAACGTTCCGTATTTCGATATTGATTGTGTAATTTGCGCTAAAATTTGAATTTCTAGATATATGTACACCGCTTATTTACGTACTGATATCATTAACTCAATTTTCATAAAAAATTTATTTATTGCCATTTGGATCTAATATCTTCAAGTAAAGGGACACTATAGTATAATAAATTTGAACCTGGAATATAACACGATGCATTTACATTAAATCTGGGTCACAATTTTATATCGTGACGTCATGTGTATAAGTGGGTATATTGTCGGGCAATTAAAGGGCTACTACCTGTAGATGTCCAATTTCGACCTCTTGCAGGTAGATATTAAATACGAAAATGTTTACTCAATTTATGATAAGGGAACAGGCGCGCCGGAAGCAGTTTTGGATTGGGGGGGGGGGGGGGGCAAAACCCTAAGGGGGCTCACGATTTATGTGTTTAGTGGCTCATGCCCAACCACACTCACAGAGTTGCCAACTTTGAGCCAGAGGTGAGAGTGAGACATTGCGAGGATAAAGCGACCAAGCCCGAGGGAGCGAAGTGACTGAGCGGAGTCCCCCCTCCTTTTGCATTTTTTGACTGTGAAATTGTGCAATCTGGTGCATAAAAAACATTGATCCAACAACATAGCTTACAAACCAAAAATGAGTCCCGAGTGAGCGAAGCGACCGAGGGGCTGGGGCAGAGCCAGAGGGGTGGGGGGGGGGGGGGGGGGTTGGGAGGGGGTATCCCCCCTCCCAACGGGGAAGATTTTGCATTTATATACTTGAAATGGTGCATTCTGGTGCATAAAAACATATCAACCATATGCCACATTCGTATGATCCAACATCAAAGCTTACAGCCAAAAATGAGTCCCAAGGGAGCGAAGCGACCGAGGGTTGGGGCAGAGCCAGAGGGGGAGGGTTTGGGAGGGGGGTTTTCCCCCTCCCACGGCGAAGATTTTGGCATTTATATACTTGAAATGGTGCAGTTTGGTGCATAAAAACATAAAACCATATGCCACATTATGTATGATCCAACAACATAGCTTACAGCCAAAAATGAGTCCCGAGGGAGCAAAGCGACCGAGGGCTGGGTGAGAGCCAGAGGGGGAGGGTTTGGGGAGGGGGTATCCCCCTCCCACGGGGAAAATTTTGCATTTATATACTTGAAATGGTGCAATTTGGTGCATAAAAACATAAAACATATGCCACATTATGTATGATCCAACAACATAGCTTACAGCCAAACATGAGTCCCGAGGGAGCGAAGCGAGGGCTGGGTCAGAGCTAGAGGGGGAGGGTTGGGGAGGGGGTATCCCCCTCCCACGGGGAAAATTTTGCATTTATATACTTGAAATGGTGCAATTTGGTGCATAAAAACATAAACCATATGCCACATTATGTATGATCCAACAACATAGCTTACAGTCAAAAATGAGTCCCGAGGGAGCGAAGCGACCGAGGGCTGGGGCAGGGCCAGAGGGGGATGGTTTGGGAGGTGGTATCCCCCCTCCCACGGGGAAGATTTTGCATTCATATACTTGAAATGGTGCAATTTGGTGCACGACACACAAACAGCCAGAGCAATAAACAGCCTACACAGGAACTACGTGGACCGGTACAGAAAATCCACCCCAGACGTACCATACGCAAGTTACACAACAAACTGTTTGCGCGCGAAGCGCGCAGCGAAAAACGTTAAATGGATTTATAACTTAGTTTTTAAACGTTAGAATTAACAAGTATTGGCTGATACATTTAATTTTTTCTTTTCCTTTTTCTTTCTTTCTTTCTTTCTTTCTTTCCCCTTTTTTTTGAGGGGGGGGGGCTTTTTTTTTTGGTGGGGGGGGGCAAAAACGCGTTTTGCCCCCCCCCCCCACTTTTTGGATTGGGGGGGGGGGGGGCGGCCGCCCCCCCCTGCCCCCCCCCCCCCCCCCCACTTCCGGCGCCTATGTAAGGGAATGCTGGGATTGAACCGTTTGTTTTGTTGTGACCACAATAAGAAAAGTAAAATTTGAAGAAAAGAAAACACAAAAAACAGGGAATTTGCACCCCAAGTTCGGGGTAAAATCCTCAAATATTCGGTCTAATTAACCCTTCATGAGTGAACCCACTCATTTTTGGCCCAATATGTGATCATTTGGGGGTGAAAAATCAGCCTATATTCTGGGAGCCAAATCAGGTTATTTTTTAATTTTGTTAAAGACAGCGGACATCAACCCCCTACAAAACACTGCCCTTACACCAACGTTTCCCTTTGTACGAAACGTCTACAAACGAGTATGCTAATTAAGATGTATTGAACCTTATTATTAAACGTTCTACAATCAATATCAGTGTTCAGTTTGTCGACATTTGGGGTAAGGGGACAACAACTTGAAGAAGAAAACAAATTATATATTCATACAGACATGTTATGATGTCTGGAGCAATTTGTTCGTAAGAAAACGAGGGTATAAAAACATAGACTTATAAAGTTATGATATTAACGGTTTTGCGCCAGGGGGGGCTCGTACTGCGCTCCGATTTAATGTCAGTGTTCAATTTGTCGATATTTGGAGCAAGATTACAACAAAGTACTATATTTCCTACATACTATAAAGACTTCTATATGATATCTGGAGTCCTTTCACGTGCAGAAGAACGAGACTATAAAAACATGTTTATAATAATTTGAGACATCGCGCCCTAAGGAGAAATTCCGTCTGCACCCCAAGTCAATGTCAACGATCAATTTGTCGTTTTTTTCGGGCATGGTGAGACGAACTACTTTATAGCCTAATTTGTCCTTATTTGAGGTAGTCAGAGGACAACATTATAATGTATTATAGATTCATACGTATAAATAAATATATATAAAAATTATATATGATGTCTGGAGTCGTTGTAGAATTAGAAAAGCACGGCCTGATAGAAAACGAGAGTATCAAACATGTTTATAATATTTAAGGACATTGCCCCTGAGGGTAATTCCGTCTGCGCCCCAAGTCAATGTC
>JBAMJV010013481.1:0-34278 GCA_037951105.1 Echinarachnius parma
ATCATGCCAATAAAGTTGGGAAGAACGAAATAATTCGTTAACTTCCGGCTTGTCGAAGACATTTTCGTGCGATTTTTAACTGTGGTAACTGTATCCGAATTCCGCTACGAAGCAAGTTGGCCTCATGTAATGTTTTGTGTCCACACGTCACACGGGTACCGCCGGCCCCGATATACGACGGCATTATAAGTTAGTGCCCACTGCCCACATGTTATCATTGCAGTGTGAAAGGAGTAACCGTATGTACAACGTACGTACATCACCGATCTAAGTGTATACATCGATGACGTACATAGGTTCGTTCATACCAATTTGAGCAAATTCACCGTTCCAAAACCTGATCAAAGCGGATGATAGGGTATTATAAATACTTGTTTTTGTCAGATGCCCACACAGAAAATGTTGCCTCGATCACACTCACAATCTCAGAGGGCCGATTTGGTAGTTGTTTTTTTAAACCTGATTTTGAGGGATAGTTTACAAAGAAGTCTCTGTGGTAACTGTATCCGAATTCCGCTACGAAGCAAGTTGGCCTTATGTAATGTTTTGTGTCCACACGTCACACGGGTACCGCCGGCCCCGATATACGACGGCATTATAAGTTAGTGCCCACTGCCCACATGTTATCATTGCAGTGTGAAAGGAGTAACCGTATGTACAACGTACGTACAATCATCACCGATACATCGATGACGTACATAGGTTCGTTCATACCAATTTGAGCAAATTCACCGTTCCAAAACCTGATCAAAGCGGATGATAGGGTATTATAAATACTTGTTTTTGTCAGATGCCCACACAGAAAATGTTGCCTCGATCACACTCACAATCTCAGAGGGCCGATTTGGTAGTTGTTTTTTTAAACCTGATTTTGAGGGATAGTTTACAAAGAAGTCTTGCCTTTTTAATATTTGTAAGAGAGGGGTGGCATAACTTTGAGAAAGTGCATACCCGTCTTGGGGCGGATTGGCAGGGATTTTGCTTTGGACTGGAGTTTGAAATCAATATAGGGGCTCCGCATATAAAGTACAAATAGTCGGAAAACCAAACTCTAATTAAAATAGGTACATCATTATATGACTTCCTACTCCCACCCCATAGTGTCTAACTCCACGAAAATTACTTGGAGCTTCCTCGTTTCTCTTCTACCGTGTTGTTTAGCTTATGATAAGAGAAGAATAAAATAGGGTTATATTTTTTTCAAATGGCCCTTTAATTAGTATGACGATATTTATCATTCAGCTCAAAAGCGTTAACAATGACGGTCAGCTGACGCATATTTTCGCTTTCTTTTTCAATGGAACTTTCGCATGATCATTCGGACATAATTATCTTACAATGATTTCGGTACAGGGTTGAAGTCTCAAATGTCATTTTGGGCAATATCTGACACTTTACAGGTCTCACTCTTTAATGTTTTGTTTTTTGTTTTTTGTTTTCTTTTGGCCGGGGGGGGGGGGGGGGGGGGGGCACATAGGGGCACACGATATGTGTTTAATTTAGTTACTATAAATATAATTTATAATCCTCAGTTGTTTTGTATTATTTTGCAAACTATTATTAGGGGGAACATGAGTGGCACGTGCACCCCCCCCCCCCCCCCCCCCCCCCGGCCTTCTCGTGAGGTTTTGGAACAATGGCATTGCTTATTGATATACAAGAAGTCACAAATGATCGTTCAAGTGACAGCTTAACCTTTTTTTTTTCATTCCCTAGCAATTAGAAAACATTTCCTTCCCACACCCTTTTAATATAGTATCGTAGTCAGTAGTGAATACAATTAAATATGAACATCAATGCCTGCACGGAGGCTGGTTAGCCTACTGGAGATCTATGTAATATGCCTACTTATTCAGAAAAATAGATACTGTTTTGAATGACAAAAAGCATTCTAAACATTTACATGTAGTTATAAAACAATTACTACCTGAAAACTCAATAACATATATTTGATTTTTGTTTTTAACTCAGGCTTGGGGAAAAGTAACTACAAAACCAACTATAAGAATAATTAATGGGAAAAACAAATAGGCCTATAAAGTCTTAGTTATTACATGACCGTAGTTGCACACATTCTAGCTGACATATTTATGTTTGTTTGTTTGTTTAAACATAGTTTGTTTGTTTAAACATACCCATTCAATTTAAATTATAAACGTAGGCGGGCGGCAAAGTAAATGTAGGTCTTGGGGTCCATTTGTTCTCTTTTATTTTTTCCAATTGATATAGACTTTGATGACTAGTTTGTTTTATTTAATTTTAAAAGAACTTCGGCATAAGTCAGATTTAGTGGCTATAGGTCAGATTTAGTGGCTTCCTTAATGACAGTATAGCAGTGGTGGGGCCTAATACAAGATATTGCCATAACTTCCCAGGGGCGTCGATCTGTTCGAAAAACACAAAGCATTGGGGGGGCGAGCATTGTTTGTGAACAATAGCTCGCCCCACCAATGTATTGTGTTTTCCGGACAGATCGACGCCCTTGTAACTTCCTGAATCTAAAGGAGTGAACAGTAAAAAAATAAAAAAATAAAACAAATAATCTAAATATTAAAAAGCCGTTTTTTGCCAAGTATTTTGTATCAACATGAACAAACTCTGTAATTTTCAGAACTTTAGTATAGCGCCCTCAAGCGAAAGACAAAGCGCACTTTGTTATGATTGTTTTTAATACGTCAATGTCATGTCGGATCTGTCGACGTGATCCTCGTGATACTCATCAGATAATCTTGTGATAAGGACGTTTTAAGAGGACAATTTGCATGAAATTGGTAAGAATTGACAACCTTGTAATTTGTGTTATACGTAGATGTATGTCATTTCTCTCTATCTTATTCCACTATTCTATAATTACGCATACCATTGAGAGTATAGTAAAAACATTTTCTTTTTTACGCAACAACCATCACCCGTATAGGAATTCGGTCACGCCAAGTCATCGATCGTGTCAACCAAGTCAACATTTTACAAAGAAAGTGTACCGTGTGACGTGTGTACGTACTTTTTAAATTCTCTTAAAACTTTAAAAGTATTACATGAAAGTGCATCAGATGAAGACTATGTTTTTGCCATTTTGTTTAATTTTTAAAATATATATTTTTTATTTTGTGCAGATTTATTTGTACACCGTCCGTGGCTATTTTTACGTGACCATGTCCATGGACATGGTCCATCATCCATGGCATAGCCATAGACATAGTCCATAATTTGATTTTTGCTTTTTTTACGTGATTCCGATTGCGCATGCGCATCTCCACAATTTCTGACTTGATCGTTTCGAGGGACATGATGAAAAAAGATTGCGGACCTGGCGAAGGGTGCTGAATTACATGTAGTTTGTGAATAGACAGGAAGTGCGGCAATCCTGCACTTTTGTCTTAGTTTAGCTTTAGGGGGATATATAATTTTTGGTTGCTAACCCTAACAAGTCGGAAATTTCGGAGATGCACATGCGTAATCGGAACAAGTCGGAATCACGTAAAAATATCCAAGTCACGTACATGTAGATTTGGGCATTCTCTTCGCAGACGTGCCCACGACTTGTCATGCATGACTGAAAGAACTGATGCGCTATACAAATTGCACTGAGCATGTGTTCTTTTAGTCATGCATACCAAGTCATGGGCACATCTGCGAAGAGAATGCCGTAGATTTGATTTGATAATATATTTCCACTCCTTTTCAATATGACTTTATACAAAGTCACATTCATGACATTAATTGACATCAAAATGTCAATTGTCAATACACAAAATAAATAAATTATTGATAATCATTATATTATACAGTATAATACCGGAACATCTGGAAGGGCCAGCCCGGGAGGGCCAGTGGCAGGGGAATCATCTGTCAACGGACGCAATTCAATCAATACACAACTTCTGCTACTGCCTGGCATGGCACTGGGTACACATGCACACTTGATAATGATATGTGTGTTGGCCGGTTTAAGATGCAATCAAGCTAAGTTTTGAACCTTCTTTTACGATTGCCGTTGTGCGAAAAACTTCAATCGAGGGAAGACACAGTGACATTACGGTCCAATCATTGTAGCACTCATCAGAATGAACTACAAATCGTAGACCTACAACAGCAAGAATTAACATTGAGCTTACCATCTCTCTCTCTCTCTCACTATTTCAGATTTTCAGTTCCTGCACTAGAGTAGAGACCCAGACTGTCTTCTCAAACATGGGATCTACCACATCTACAATGTATTGTACATTTTTGGTCCTGGTACTGGTAGGGATCTACCTGCGACAGAACTGATTCATGTATTCATTGGTCATGTGCTATTTCTCAAAGTAATAGTCTTTACTTGTATTCTCTACTAACAGATGTTGCTATAAATATTATATCTCTTGCTCTCTCTTTCTATTTCAGATTTTCAGTTAATTGCACTTATTGTTAGAAACTGCCTGCTCAAACATGTGAGCAACATGCAACAGAGCTGATTCCTACTCAAAGTTCACAACGTTTATAAAAGAGCAACAATGTCTGAGTCTCCAAGCACCACTGTCAAGATGGCGTACTTAAAGCTGGTTGTCGTCTTCATCTGCCTGTGCTCTCAGATAATGCAGGCTGCCGCTGATGTCATAGCAGTAAGTCCTTGATTTCAAATTTTCAAGATTAAAGTGTTCCATTAACTTTATATTTTCCCCCAAAAGTAATGGTTGATACTTCAATCATATAAAATCAAATTCCATCTTTAGAAGATTCTTAAGATTGATGTGTGAGATTTTCATAGAAAAAGGATAATGTCAACCTTGTGAAAACAGAGAAAATCAATGTCTAATTTTATCCCGATGGTCCGCGGGAACTGCCGGGAGGTATCCAAATTCAGATACAATCAACGGATGATTGAGTATCCAAACTCGTTTGCTCTTGACTACGGTTAGACGCTTTCAAATTCAATCTTTAATATCTCCATAATTAGGGAGACATTTGAAAAATCAAAGCCCATTCCCTTATTCTGTTACCAGCCAAACAACAAGGTACAAGAAAAGTGTGAAAGTTCCAAGTGATTTTGGTTGATTTTTACAAAGTTAATGGATCACTTTAATAAATAGATATAAATAGATATAAATAGAGTATAGATAGATGGAAGGACTGATAGAGATAGTGAGAAGAGAGATATGGACAAATCTGCCTGTGCTCTCAGATAATGCAAGCTGCTGTTGA
Organism: Echinarachnius parma; assembly: GCA_037951105.1. Lineage (NCBI taxonomy): Eukaryota > Metazoa > Echinodermata > Echinoidea > Clypeasteroida > Echinarachniidae > Echinarachnius > Echinarachnius parma. The sequence continues at coordinate 5,182 of JBAMJV010013481.1, forward strand.
CGTCATTGCAGCAAGTTCTTGATTATAACTCAAGAAAACACTGCTGATAGATGGGTGGGTGGATAAATGGATGGATGGAATGATGGATGGATGGATGGATGGATGGATGGATGGATGGATGGATGGATGGATGGATGGATGGATGGATGGATGGATGGATGGATGGATGGATGGATGGATGGATGGATGGATGGATGGATGGATGGATGGATGGATGGATGGATGGATGGATGGATGGATGGATGGATGGATGGATGGATGGATGGATGGATGGATGGATGGATGGGTGGATAAATGGATGGATGGATAAATGGATGGATGGGTGGATAAATGGATGGATGGATGGGTGGATAAATGGATGGATGGATGGATGGATGGATAAATGGATGGATAGATAGATATAGATATATCAGATAATGCTCTCAGATAATGCAGGCTGCTGCTGATGTCATTGCAGTAAGTCTTCAATTAAAATTAATGTTAATGTACATGCTGATAGATGGCTTAGTTTGTAGATAGATGGATGGATTGATAGATCTAATGACATCTATGTTACTTGCCCAATTGGGCAAACAAAATCCACAAATCCTTTTTCTGTTTTCCTTGTTTGGGGCCGCCTAAATCCGATTTCTGGCAATCAAATTTGTCAAGTCTCTATTTGAAATGCCTGACTGGGTCACTAGGAAACAGGGTAGGAAATATACATGGGCTGAGGGCGATTTTGCCCCCTAATTTAAAAAAAAGCCCCCTGAAATCAGTAGGTAGCCCATAGGGTATTATGTGAACAAATTCTGGATATCCATCAGACTAGAAAAGTAGCCCCCTAAAATAAAAAAATTAATTCCTTCATTGCTAGGAAACAAATTTAATTTCTACCATTGTTATGTGGATTCTGTGGAACAAATAGTAATTTCAGATTTCCACAGTTTAAAGGATTTCCTTGTTCAAGAGTTCATGAAGTAATCGCTCCCATCTGCTACTCGTATACCACTGATCAGGCCTGCCACTGATGTCAAATTGTGGAAATTAGTAATTCCTTGTATGTTTATCTGTCATGTATTGAAAAAAATGTTTTCGGAACATGAAGAAAAGCTTGATGAAACTTGATGTTAGAATGAACTTAAGGGTCTTAAGTGTCTTAAGGGGGAATGAGACTCTGGAATTTCCGCTTGCTGTTACTTATAAGTGCAGAATTCCTGCCACTTCTATTCGTATATTTCCTCTTGGGTATCACTAATAATTGAAATAATCAATGTTTTTGAAACCACTATCAACTGTTTTTACTGTTTTGACTGGGCACTGGAGGCTGCCATGATTCCATATGAAATGTCGCATCCGAGTGTGCACTAACAAAAGCGGGTTATGTAATGCTGTTGTGGAATCTGCTGCTTTGTCAGTGGTTACGTAAGCCGCTTTTGGTAGTGCACACTCAGATGCACTCAAACTACATTTCTTACGGAAACATGGCTGCCTCCAGTGCTCAGTCAAAAAAGTTGATAGTGGTTTAAAAAACATTGATTATTTCAAGTATTATTGATACCCAAGAGGAAATATACAATTATAGAAGTGGCAGGAATTCTGCACTTATAAGTAACAGCAAGCGGAAATTCCAGAGTTTCCTGCCCCTTAAAGACACTTAAGTTCATTCTAACATCAAGTTTCCTCCCCCTTTAATGAGCTTCAGTTTCTTTCATTCATGTTGAGCAGAATGATTTTGGAACATGGAGAGAAGCTTTTAAATCTTGATTTCCGATAATTAGTTTCCTCCATCTTGGATGAACTTTTCTTGAACTCTTGAGTCTTTGAGAATGGAAGTGTCTTAGAGAATGATGATGTGTATGACAATTTGTCTGTATTTTTTTATGTACTGGCCCATTCGGGCAAGTAAAATCTTACATTTTGAAGTTTTACTTGCCCCAATAAATACTTCAATGCAGGAATTCCATTCTGATGGATATATCCAGAAATTGTACACATAATACCCTAGATGCTAATCTTAGGGGCTACCTACTGATTTCAGGGGGCTATTTTAAAAATTAGGGGGCAAAATTTCCCTCAGCCCCCTTATATTTGGGTCATTCCACGGGGTTGGGGCAATTTTTGTGACATACCAGAAGTGAGAAACTGTGTCTCCTATCAACTGTAACAATGTTTGCTCAAATTCAGTTTTGCATAAAAAGCATAGCCAACTCTCTTCAGAAGTACTCAAGCATAGCTGCCAACTGTTACGAAAAATTCGTAATTGTTACGAATTTCCCACCCTCTTTACGAAATTACGAATACTCCTTCTATAATTACGAATTTTGAAAAAAAAAAAAAAAAAAAAAAAAAAAGATTTTTTTTTTTTTTTTTTTTTTTTTTTTTTTTTCCACGTTTTTAAACGTATAGAGACAACGTTTAAACGTAAATCTGACCAAATCATACCTAGTAATTGTGCAAAAATGATGAAAAATAGGGCCATGGACGCCGGCCGCAATGGACTCCGGCCGCAATGGACTCTGCGCTTCACGCTCCAGAGCCCTAAAGCGAGCCCTGGACCCCGGCTAAAGGGACTTCGCGCTCGTGATGTGTGCTTCGCGCACATGATATTCAGTTTTGCTTAAATGTTACTAATTTAAAATTCCAAATGTTGGCAGCTATGCTCAAGCTTCATGGTGAATCAATATTATGGACCCAAAGTTTATGTAATGTTATATGAATATGATGTCCATGTAACGGTGGTAAAAAGAGAAATGTGTATTAAGCAAAGATTTTGAAGAAAAGCAACTGAAACAGGAATGATTCTGGTAGGGCACTACTATATAATATTCATTGCATACAAATCTTCAACAGATGATTTCATCTTCCATGTGTAGTAGAAAATCTCATACCACCGTTACATGGACATCGTCATATTTTTTGCCCCAACCCCGTGGAATGACCCATTTCCTACTTGTATGTACTTGACCTCTTATGATGAGATTTACACGTATGAAATTACATTGTTCTCTCAGAGTTGAACAATTATTTAGTTGCCCAAGGGGGCAAGCAAACCAGACAATGTATTACATTTTACTTGCCCGCCAACAATTTTTACTTCCCCAACAACAATTTTGACTTGCCCCATACAAGTGGGCGAGTGTGAGTGTCAAGCCCTGTGTATGACATTGATTAATTGCTGGAATCACTTCCCCTCTGCCATGGCAGGATGTTATGTTCATTGTTTTTATATATGAGCTATTCAATTAATTTCTGATTCAGTAAATTTAATTCGTCACTTTGACACAAACATTCACATATTATACACTTATTCAAAAAACAAAAATGCATATTATATAACATAAATATTAGGTAAGTATTCAACTTTTTATGGGTAAAAGTGAAAGTGTATCGCTCATTTTTAGAAAACAATTTATAATCTATTTTTTAGGGTTGCAACGTAATTTACTACATGCAATTTTAAGGACTTAAAGGGATAGTTGAGTTTTGGTAAAGAGAGTACGGTTTTGGTCAAACTGAATTTTAGTAACCAAAACCTGCACCATTACATTACAAACTAATAGTTATAACTCCACCATGCTTAAAAGGAATAACAAATTTAAAAAACGACTAAGTAAAAAGCCTGTTATCATTCAAAAAGAGCTGTTAAAACTCAAGAGGGCGCTCTCTAAAAACTCATTGGCTTCAACCATTTAAAATAAAATATTGTGCATGTAATGTTTTGTTGAAATACTGATTAGATTATTATCAACAACTAATTAAAGACCTCTTTTGTAAAATTTTGAAAAGAGGAAGCATTTAAAATAAAAACATTTACGGCTGGTTCAAAATTATTGAATTATTGTGGGGCCCCACGTTTATTACAAATGGTTATGTTTATGGATATTTCTGAACCGATTTTGATCAAATACAGTTATTCTGGCATTAAAATTATATGCTCTTTCAAATTTGACACTCAGTTTTTCATTATCTCACAAAAGAATTATTTTTGTGTAGCGCCCTCTATACCGAAACTCAACTATCCGTTTAACAGAAATAATGTTAACATTGTATTGTCACAAAGTAAAAACTGGTAACATTTGAGCTGAATAGTAGATTATAAATTTTAAGTTTAATTTATTATACAAATTTACACTTCCAAAACTTGTCCAGTTAGTATTGAATTGATATTGTCCTCAATATAGGCTTACAATAAACAAAATGTAGTCTGAAAAAAATACTACATGTACATAAAGTACTGTGTATTATATATTTCATACAGTGAACTGAATGTAGCAAAAACATGTATTCTCTAAGTCATAAACCACTTGTGATGATAAACGTGTATGTAATTTCTAATACAGTATACTCTATAGAACATGCTCTTAGGGTGGACACACCCTTCATTCGTATGTGCAGCCAAGATAGATCACCTTTTCACAAACCAATTGATGTGAAAAGAAATTGTGAAGTCATCAAAGGCTTAGTTGCCATGGAAACCAGTGCACTCTAATCTTGGTATAATAATTGTGATTGCATTTGCTATATGGCAATGGAATACTGATAGATGGGTGGGTGGATGGATGGATCGATAGATAGATAGTTAAAGGGATAGTTGAGTTCTGGTAAGGAGAGTACAGTTTTAGTGAAACTGAATTTTAGTAACCAAAACCTGCATCATTACATTACAAACTAATAGTTATAACTAGAAAGGAACACAAAATTACAAATGACGTAGTAAAGATCATGTTATCATTCAAAGAGAGCCGTTAAAACGTAAGAGGGCGCTCTCTAAACACTCATCGGTTTTAACCATTTTGAATAAAATATTGTGCATGTGATGCTTTGTTGAAATAGTGATTAGATAGAGAAATAACCAACAACTATTTAAATACCTATTTTGTAATTTTTTGAAAAGAGGAAGCATTTTTTTGAATTTTTAACGGCTGGTTCAAAATTCTCTAATAAACCCGGGGCCCCGGGTTTATTACAAATTGTTATATTTATGGATATTTCAGCCGTTTCTGAACTGATTTTGATCAAACAAAGATGATTTTATTGTTTAAATATTATGCTCTTTCAAATTTTACACTCAGTTTTTCATTACCTCACAAACCAATTAAGTAGTCTAGCGCCCTCTCTACCAAAACTCAACTTTCCCTTTAAAGACGTTGCATTGGTGTAGAAAATAATTTTCAAGGAAATATAATAGTGACAAAATTTGGAAACTATGTTTTCACATGGTGTTTTTTTGGTATTGTTTTGTACATGTAGATAGATAGCAAAAATAGGAAGTGCGATGCACCATGGCTATAAAGCACAACATTCAGATAAATAGATACTTGTAATTTTTAGCGTAGATCTGATGTGTAGATTCTGCAAGGATCAAAGCCTATGCCCCCAGTTGACTTTCAAACTACACACATCACATAAAATGTAAAGAGTACAATGCGTAGGTGTTTGTGCATGCTCTATTGAAATTTTAATCCCCACAATTTGTATGAAGTTGCAGGTAATTTGAGCAATAACGTAATAAACTTTTTATAATATTGCCATACAACATGCATGTATTCTCCATACATGTTGTGAAACAAGAAACTATATTGGATTACCAACATTCAATTTAATTTGCGAGAGCGTGCCAAATTCTAACATGCACCTCGCCAGTCTGTGTGCCTAGGCCTTTAGGGTGTAATCTTTAATCATAAGATCCATTTGTACTCCTACACATGCAGCGTATACAGGTAGACAACAAATGTATGTAACATACTTGGTTGAATGTGTATTTTGTTAAAGTTCAGATTTAACATACAGTATATAGCCATGTACATACACATATATTTCTAATGCTTTATCTTGCTAGATGAACGTGTCAAAAGAAGGGTTGGAATTGAATTGAATTAAAGGTGATTGTACTGTGCACAGAAATGAAATGAAAATTAATTAACTCATTAACCCGTTCAGGTCAGGCCGTATGTCATCACAATTTAGTTTGATCCAATTGAAATGCTCAAAACACATTTACCCCTTTCATTTAGCAATGTTATAACTCAAAATATAGTTTAAGAGGATTAAAAGGGATTTAAGAGATCCCCATTGATTGTTTTCATTGTATGTATATTATAAAGATCTGTGCCACCCGACACTTAAAGCAAGGAAAGTCGAGACTACTGTATTGGTTTTAATGAACACATAAATTATCATGTCATGTGATTATTCCATCCACACACTAGGCACAAGTTATCATGTGATGTGATTATTCCATCCACACGCTTGGCACAAGTTATCTTGGGGCTATTAATAAAGCAGACACACAATCAGCCCAAGATATTTTGGGCACTGTCTGAGACGGAGTAATACATGCATGTGTGCACAGTGCATTACTGCCAAACACTCATTGCATATATTATACATTCATTTCAATTCAATCCATTTTAATTTATTTTGTCCGACGTTGGAAAATCTGTTTGCACATGTACATACATGTACATGTATGCTATGATTGCGAACACGTCTACATCATAACTGACAATGAAATATAATATTAAAACAATCATAGTAATATCGTATAAACACATTATTATTAATTTGATGGATACAATTCATATTTAAATAGAACATGTACATCAAACTCGTTCTTATAATGTGACTTTTGATGATGATATATATGCTAGAAATTGACATTTTCTAGGTTTCCAATTTATCAACTACATTGTAGGTCTAGGGGGTTGTTGATTTGGCAACTAACTCATCTTTCTGATATATATCTGTTTTGCTGCCCTATGTGACAATTTTTGTCGCACTTGCCACTACATATTTCCGCCAGAAGTGTTTAATTCCCATACTGTAGCTGCAGATGTCAATACACAGGACGAGGTTTGACATGAAAAAAACACATTCATGATTTTCTCATTCTGTAATGTAGTGTCATTGTCATTTTGAAGATCTATTATTGCCAGATTAGAGTTGTCCACTCCAATTTCACCTTTTGCTGCAATATTTTGAGTTCCATGTTTTTTTTCTTTAGGGGCAGTGTAAGTATCAACGGAGATATTACAGCTCTGTTGAAAACCTTTTTTTGTTGCTACAAACTACTGTACATACCACCTGTCTATAAAGACCACTATGCTTGATTTTCTTGTAATCAGTTTATGTAAATGAACCCTTCTACATGTACGTGTATATAAAGACCACCTGCTTATAAATAAAGACGACGTTTTATGTGAATTCTGTCTGTTTTGGGGCAGTCTGTAGATAGATTTGACGTTACATGTAGAATGTGACATGATTTTCTTGATAACCTGCCTTGATCCTGGGCTTGAAAAGTTAGTTTCTAGAGTTTCTTTCCTGTTTCCTGTTTGCTGAAGGGTTTTTTTTTATAAAGAAAAAAAATGTTTTGTTGACAAGTTCATGTGTTGATGGCAAAAAATGTCTTGCATTTAAATGAATGCCTGAAGTTTCTAATCTTTGAACACACACAATCCTCAACTCTCAGTGGTGCATGAGAGTACACAGGTACAGTATATTTACAGGCAGTTTTTGTCCAACTCTTGACACTAGCATAAAAGTTGTGATGATCAATGTATTCTTTCTCATTGTCAAGATAAGAACTTATATTTTGTGTGGGTGTGGGTGTGTGGCGTTTTCCTAGTACTACTAATAGCAAGGAGGAAATTAAACCTCTTTGATAATAGACACCTGTTCATGAGGTATACTATGCAAACGCATGCCCAATACAAGCAAGATACTATTGTGTATCATGTTACGAAATGCACATGTAGAAACATAGAGTCAGATGTAGCCTAAAAATAAACTGGACAATTAATATTTTGCTGGTTGTCTACTTACGTCTATCTATGCTTACATGTAAATTGCTAGTAATTAATATATTGAGCAGGTGAGCTATTCCATGTATCTTATAACTAATAAAAACAGCGTTATTTTGTACAGTGCTCACAAATGTATACCCATGAATTACTGTGTATAAGACAAGACTCATGTGCTGATTTTTAGCCCCTGAAATTCTAAACGAGCCCCTCCAAATCATGGAAACTTGATTCCCCATAAATTACATCAGAGTGCATTGCAAATCAACTCACGATAGACGATTTATTTGCTGGAAAGTGGTCCTACATGTAGAAGAATTTGATTGTTGTTTTCTGGATCAGTGATTTGTTTTGATGCCGAGAGCCAGTTTATCATTCAAAGTAGCGGATGTAGAATCTATATATTACATGTACGTGGGACGATTAGTATGCGCTGTGCAGTGCAGTCCTCATTTGTAAAATATTGTACAAGATGTTTAAATAGTTCTTTCCTGTCAAGGACGTAGTGTAATGGAGGGCATAGCCCCTTTACAAGGCAATAAAGGGGACAAGCAACCCCCACTCCTTTATGTGTAAAGTTTTTTTGTTTGTTTTACTCCCCTTATATGTAACTTTGTTAAGTTATTTGTTTTGCATGCACCCCCCCCCCCCAATAATTTGAAGAAAAAACAATGAAGAAATACAATTCTACGTAATTCAGTGTGACCCCTCCCCAATCTGTCTGATCACACTACGCTACCGTCAGCTAGCTAGTTCATTTGACTGTGGGGAAACTAGAATGCACCATACAGTCTTGCTGACAACTTCAGTTCCTTACAGTCAAGGAAGTGGTAATTTTAAGGGTGTAGCCCCCCGGGGGGGGGGGGGGACTGTGGTGAAACTAGAATGCACCATACAGTCTTGCTGACAACTTCAGTTCCTTACAGTCAAGGAAGTGGTAATATGAAGGGTGTAGCCCCCCCGGGGGGGGGGGGGGGGGTGGGGGGGACTGTGGTGAAACTAGAATGCACCATACAGTCTTGCTGACAACTTCAGTTCCTTACAGTCAAGGAAGTGGTAATATGAAGGGTGTAGCCCCCCGGGGGGGGGGGGGGGGGGGGGGGGGACTGTGGTGAAACTAGAATGCACCATACAGTCTTGCTGACAACTTCAGTTCCTTACAGTCAAGGAAGTGGTAATATGAAGGATGTAGCCCCCCGGTGGGGGGGGGGGGGGGACTGTGGTGAAACTAGAATGCACCATACAGTCTTGCTGACAACTTCAGTTCCTTACAGTCAAGGAAGTGGTAATATGAAGGGTGTAGCCCTTTGGGGGGGGGGGGGGGGGGGGGGCACTCAAATTATTTTTGCCTCACGGAACTCTGAAATGGGGGTCTTTAGAGCTGACTACAAGCACAAAATATAGGGTCTTTGGAGCTACAAAAACCCTGAAACGGGAGTTATGGGGTCTAAGGAACAGACTAAAACTACAAAATACATGGACTTGGAGCTACCAAAGACCTACAGAAACCCTCAAATGGTGGTACAAGGAGCTGACTAGAAGAAGAATAATGGGCTTGGCGCTACTCAACTACCTAGCCAAGTCATTCCGGGGGTCTATGGAGCGGCAATTTTTGAAAATCTGGTATCTTGAGAGCGGCAATCGGGTGTGAAAATGGGGGTCTTGTAAGCGGCACATACCCGTCTTACATTACATGAGTGCCCCCCCCCCCCCCCCGGGTGTAGCCAGGGCACAGGTTCAAGCCCTATGGTGGGGCAACAATGCAAAACAAGTGATTCCCTCACTCTCTCTATAAATGTGCCATTTTTAGTTTCATTGTCTTAATAATCCCTAGAGATGTCACCTAATGTAGATCAGTAACTATTTGTTTCAATAAATAATAATATGCTCAATTTATTTAGCGCCTATCACACTTAGGTCCCGTTGCAGAAAGAGAAACAATCAATTGTAAGTAACGATTGATTGTAAGTCAGCAACTTTGCGCGTTTCAACCAATCAGATTTGCGCATGATCTAGAACACATGATCCGACTTACAATTAATCGTAACTTACAATCGATTGTATCTCTTTCTGCACCGGGGCCCTGATTTATAATCATCTCATCGGATGCATTCTGCAATCGATCCAGCACGTAAAGTAGCTAGCTTATCATTTGACTGTGTGGAATCTGAGTGTGGTGAAACCATGATGTCCCATACAGTCTTGATCAAAACTTCTCTTTTCTGAGAACATAGGACATGTAAGAGTGTGTTCCCACCACCTCCCCCCCCCCCCCCCCCCCCCCCCGCCCCCGCCATATCAGTCTGATCACTATACCACTGTCAAAGCTAGTTTATTATAGTCAAAGTCAGTTCAGAAATGGGGCAAAGAGTTTTTTCCTTGAGAGAGAAGGGGGGGGGGGGGGGGGGCAGTTACTGCAATTATAGCAACACTATGGATATTGGAATATGTAACATGCTAACATGTTGATATTTCATGTATGTACTGTTGGAAAACATGGCAGCCTCTAAGGGTCATTTGAAACAGATGAAAGTGGTTTTAAACAAAATTGCTGCCCAAGAGGAAAATATCCTCCTAGAAGAGACAGGAATTATGCACAAGTTTTAGCCCATTCTCTGGCTTGGGTCCATGTAGATAACATTTTATAGCAAAATGCATCAGTCCTGTATGGGTTAAATCAGGAACAGTTTAAGCAAAAATGCCTTCGTTTGGCTTCCCTTTAATACATGTTGGCATGTCTACATCTTATGCAGATAACGGGTGTACATATACATGTGATACCTGTAATCTAAATGCAATTTCTTAATGTATGTGTATGTCTATAGCATTATTTCTGGTACGCACGTATGTTGTACACACACGGGCGTAGACATGACATTGATACCCATTCAAGTGGGGGGGATGAGCTATTCATTCATCGGATTACATCCCCCCCGAGTTGAATAGGTATTACGTAACTCGCTACGCCCGTGCACATACATGTACATGTTAGTACCTTCTTTAGACAGTGGTTCAATTTCACGATTGTTTGTATGTTTCAACTTCGTTCACGTGTGCTGTAATATGTAAGCATGCATGTAACACTGTACACTTTACATGTATTGGCTGCAGTGCTGTGAATGTAGGAGTATCGGCTATCGGGATCAGGATACGTAATTGTAGTCGTGGGCTTGGCATTATTAAGTAGATGAAGAAAAGACCTACATACTGTCTCCTATATGTACATGTAATGCATTATTGAGCATGCATGGGGTATGTAATGCGATGGATACGTGTAATGCATTCATAGATAATTTGATGCAAAAAGAGTCAGAGTAATTCCCATGTTCATTTGGACTCTTAGTCTTACGCACTACTTGCATTTATTGTATAAAAATTGTTGGCCTCAATCATATTCAAGTCAAACTTGTCTATAGCAGCAAAGCTGATTACAACACACATCAAAAATTATTCCCTGCAAACAAAAATAACAAATAACAAAACCTCTCTGTAGAGATCACCTGGTCAAATTCCCCTTTTTTCTCTTGGGTTGTCACTATGCGGATTTGATTGACAACCTGTTTTATATTTGGCGGGGAGATCATTCCTGAAATTCACTCATGAGGTACCAGCAACAGTACCTTGTTAACCCCTTGACTATGGGAACCTGTTGGGTTATGTACACATTCTATGGAGATTTCAGAATCTCGAAGGGAGCGGGTTAACATGTATTAGTATGCTGTGCCTGTGTACATGTGTATGTACATGTATGTAGGTTTACTATCTCTGAAGCTAGGGCATAGTTCAGTTTAAATAGTAATCTAATACTAATTCGGGGAAAATTCAATACATAGATACTGGTATTAGTATTATGTGACTGGGCAATGTTGTAGGTTTATATTTTATAACTAGGACAGTTGTACCTTGCCATTTGGTCTCCACCCATTTGGTCTCATTTCCTCCACTAGCAAAACCAAACCAAAAAAAAGAAGAAGAAGAAGAAAGAAAAAAAAAAATGTACAGATGCTTCTAGCATTATGTTTACTATATAAATATGATAAGGGTCAATAAGAGTTGGAATGAAAGATTAGATTAGGGTTATGATTAATCAATCCAATTCAGTTCAATTCATGGCGTTATATTCTATCATTGAGCCGAGAAGCTCTAAAATTGCAATTGAATTTATTATCAGAGTATAAAACATAAATAATATCACAATGTAAAGTTTAATAAAGAAACATACAAAATATTACAATGTAAAGTTAAAGAAACATAAACTGTATTAATCATGCAAATGCATACATGCAATTGATTAGGGTGAGATTTAAAGTTTGGAGTTTTAGAAATGAACATTTCAGGCATCATGCTATACCGAGGCCTCCACACTAACTTAATTCCTCACTGGCCCATTGGGCAAGTAAAATCAGACATTACTTTTTCAACTTTACTTGCCCAAACAGAAAGTTAACTTGCCCGCTTACTTCTATAGATTCAGATTTAACCCTAAGGAATGACATAATTCTTCATAGTTGACATGTTACGTCAGATTTGATACATTATCTATCATATTTTTCTAAAGACACATTGGAATGGCTTCAAACTTTGTCAATTACTTGCACACCCAAAGGTGAATGTTACATAAAATAACTGAATCAAAAGCAATGATACTTTTGATGATACATGTCATGTCACACATGCGTGTCCCAACCTGGTGAAATGACCCATATACATGTACCTAATCAGAAGTAGACCATGTGAAGTCGTAAACATAAACGTCTCTTGTTACAGGATATACATTGTACAATCATTGATTGGTGACAAATCCTTCACTTTCAGTACAACATTATCAATAATCATCACGTACAAACCTTAGCACAATATAAATGATCATGAGGAGTGCATTTATGCATGAATTACTGGTACCGTAAACCGGGGTGACTTTGGCCACTTTTTGAGATGAATGTATTTTCATCAAGCATCACTTTTCAGAACAAATTTCTTATTGTTTCTAATGTAGTCCTATAGGATAATGTTTAGAATAAAAAATTAGTTCTGAAGAGTGAGACCTGATGAAAATACATCCTTCTAAAAAAGTGGCAAAAGTCACCCCGGGTGCCAAAGTCACCCCGGTTTACGGTACTGATATACACAGTGAAAAATGTACCTTTGAATCATCATCGGCGGATGATCTTTATTAGATATACGCTTGTTGCCTAGTAACAGTTTGTCTGTAGTGTATAAAATCAACTGCATTGTAATGCAAATAAAGAGTTTATAATATACATATGCATTAATCGATAAACGCCATTTTTTCATTTTTTAAAGATAAAATTACCATGATTATTACAAAATAATATATACGCTTATTGCATATTGTGGTATATGTTTATTTTCTCATTTTTGCAAACTTAATATCAATACCTAACACAAATTACATACTATGAAAATGAAATTCGGGACCTGAATAAATTCAAAATTCCTCTTTAAATGTGTTTCTTTACTGCAGATTGCTCCCGACAACAGCACAATGGCTTTCGACTCCCTACCTGCAGCGTTCGGACCTTCTATCAAAAAGTCAGGAATGAAAGTAAGTGTAGGAATAGACCATTATAATATTTGTTTATGTATCATGCATTTGTTTATTTACGTAAATAAAACTTAAACAGCACAATGCCTTTCGACTCCCTACCTGCAGCGTTCGGACCCTCTATCAAAATTCAGGAATGAAAGTAAGTGTAGGAATAGACCATTATAATATTTGTTTATGTATTATGCATTTGTTTATTTACTTAAATAAAACTTAAACAGCACAATGCCTTTCGACTCCCTACCTGCAGCGTTCGGACCCTCTATCAAAAGTCAGGAATGAAAGTAAGTGTGATGATAGACAATGGCCAAATAACATTCAGATTTATGATTAACTAAATGATTGAACTATCAATTACTGTCAGCACTTAGCAATCAACAGATTTCTCCAGAGTACATCTTTCAAAAGGTCAGGAATGAAAGTAATTGCACTGCACTGTTTTTTTAATATCGGCACCCCACGTAAAATTTGTTTTTGCGTGTTTAAAAAAATCGAGCTACCCTTAAAAACTGCACTGGTCGAAATTTCGAGGAGAAGTAATGCATTTATCGTCCGCTACTTGTATTTTTGTGAAATTTGTGAAATGATGCCAACATCATAATACGTGAGGTTTGCGGTTAAACATCAACATCGCACAAGAAATTTTGAGTTGCGTGCATTGTCAATGAGAGTTGTGAGGTGCGGTTTAAAAAAACAGTGCAAACTCGTGAGTTAAGTTTATACAATTTGTATGATTTTTAAGTCTAAAGCTGTCGGAAATGTCTTAGGGTGCCGATGTACTGGAACCTCAACCATACATGTAGGAATAGACCAATGATAGCATTTGTTTATTTATGTAAATAAAACTTAAAATCAACAAAAATTGATAAAGTTTTGTGTCTGTTCTTTATTCTCCAGGGCTATGTGGCGATAGCGGATCCCCCTCAAGCTTGTACTGCGTTAGTCGGCCCGCCCTCAGCAGCAGCCAATCAGACGTGGCCGTACCCGTTCTTTGCTCTCATCAGACGTGGGGGCTGTGACTTCGATATAAAGGTTAGTCCTTCTAATAAAAACAGTGACAAATACATGGGTGTTTGGGGTGAATTTGCCCCCAAATGCCAAAAAGAGCCTCCGAAAATCACAAAAGAGCCCCCATTAATTTGAATAGAGTTCAATGCAAAACAAATTTTAGAGCGTTATTTCATGCAGGCAAGCTAGAAAAGAAGCCCTCGAAATATAAATTAAAATTTGTTTTCCCTGCATGAAAACATCAAAGATTGTCATGCTTTGGGATGCTACAACACGGGTCGCCATTTTAAACTAAGCAAGGCTGCATATATATCAAGGTGCTTGACTACTTTGTCCAGAGCGAACAAATCGCCCGGGATTCTATTGTCTCCAAACGTACAAGTGAATAGCATTGGGCACTCGCAAATGTTTGGCCCGTACGGAACCAGGAAATAGTAGTGGTTCCATAAGTGGTGGAAATGAATTGCTTTGTTTATGAATTACACAACCCTTTGCAAAATGTTGGGTTTCTATTTGATATCACAAAACATATAATTATGAGTTGTTCTTTGCCTGGTGGTCACCTTTAAAGTCAACATCTTTAGTAGTCCATTCCACCAACAAGTTCAGAAAAATTTGTTTACAGACAAAAATTATATAATTGGAAAACTATTGGACATTATATTTGATGCTCTTTCGGAAAATGAAGTTCAATTTTGAAATTTCTAAACATAGGATTTTGATGACTTAACACTTGACCACTCAATATACCCATTATCTCTTTGTGTTTGCACAGGTACTGAATGCCCAGCCAGGATGGGGGCCAATACTTAACATATTCCATTGATTTTCAACATTTGGACATTATTTTTGGTGCTCTTTCGGAAAATGAAGTTCAAATTTGAAAATTCTAAATATATTATCTACATGTATTTGTGTTTGCACAGGTACTGAATGCCAGGATGCGGGCTACATGGGAGCCATCGTGTACAATGATGAGGATAACGTACTCACTACCATGAGTGGCAATGCAGGTAATCCTCTTTCTTCTTTGAGCAGAGTAACAAATCAGGGCAATTTAATAATAGTAATAATAATAATACATAATATTTGTATAGCGCTTTATACTGGTGTTTCTAAGCGCATTTCAAACGGAAAATAATACAACTAATACGGTGTGCGCCTGGGGAAAAAAACAATTATACCAATACCAATATTTAAAGTATTAATGCTACAAAAAATAACCAATTATATAACAATATTATGTAAAACTAGACATAAAACATGACATGTTTAGCTAAAAATCCTACGGTTTATTAAACAGGTAAGTTTTAAGGAGTGAAAATTTAGCCCCTAAAATGCCAGAGGAAGCCCCTGAAAATCAGGAAAGAGCCCCAGAGTTCAATGCAAAATAAATGTTAAAGTGTTATTTACTCCAAGGCGAGCTTGAAAATATGCCCCCCCCCCCCCCCTCATTTTTTTTTTCCCCCCTTCTTTCCTCTTACCCTATCAGCTTTTTCGGTGCTAAAATCAACCTTTTATTCCTGTTGACCCTGTTGGGAGAGTATAATTTTATTAACATTTGTAAAATATGGCGTAAGCAAGGTTTTGCAAGACAACATGAACTATGCTCACTGTGCTGATGTCACACAAATTTTTAAATGTTTATTATGTACTGATTAATTGTTATGCATTCCACGTGTTAGGCCGTTAAAATAGTTGCAATATGGAAATATTCATGTACAAGGCATCCCTGGTGGCCTCCCCAAGTTGGTAGGAAAGACCCAATGGGTTATAGAAATGTAGATTTCTTTTTTCCTGCCAGGCAGCTTGGGGAGACTCCCCAGGGGTGCTTTTATGTCTTTTTTGTTTGTAAATTCATCATTCATTTTGTATCGTTACATTGTACTTGTTTGAAATGCCGAATAAATAATAATAATAATAACACATTCATCTCACATTCACAAAATAAGACAATTCAGCCGTTTAAACTAACACCAATAATACAAAGTTTGTCTTAAAATTGAAATATTGAATTGTTATTCATAGAATCTTTAATTAGTCGTTTTACCAGCTTAATTAGTTTCCTTATTTTGGAAATGAGAGATGAACTTCCAGCACTCCATTAAACCATTGAGATTTTACACCATGGATCTTTAAGTTGGAAACCACATTTGTGAAAAACAAATTTCTATACAGTTGTTTATGTGTGAAAGAATGACTGGTTTTTAGCTATCAAGAGTTGATAAACCCTCCCCGTTGTTTACATGAACTTTGATCCGATTGCTAAAGTACACAACTATTAGTCAATTTGAGAGATAACCTACCTAGATCTCAAGTCACGTTACAATCAAACGTTTTATAATAACTTACATTTTATAACCAGAATATTTGGTGTATTCTATTTCTTCTTTATGACTGTTTATTTATCCAAAGATCAAAGTCGTCTTTGGAATGTTCTAGCCTCTAGGGAAGAACTATACCACAGTTCTGTAATGGTGGTTTAAGTTTATGAAACTGATCTATGTTACAATCAAACGTTTTATCATGACTTCGATTTGATAACCAGAATATTGGGTGTATTCCATTTTCTCTCTCTGACTGATTATTTATTCAAAGATCAAAGTCGTCATAAAACTAGTGTTTGGAAGGTTCTAGAAGAATACTATACCACAGTTCTGTAATGGTGGTTGAAGTTTATGAAACTGATCTATGTTACAATCAAACGTTTTATCATGACTTCGATTTGATAACCAGAATATTGGGTGTATTCCATTTTCTCTCTATGACTGATTATTTATTCAAAGATCAAAGTCGTCATAAAACTAGTGTTTGGAAGGTTATAGAAGAATACTATACCACAGTTCTGTAATGGTGGTTGAAGTTTATGAAGATGATCTATGTTACAATCAAACGTTTTATCATGACTTTGATTTTTATAACTAGAATATTGGGTGTATTTTATTTTCTCTTTATGACTGTTTATTTATTCAAAGATCAAAGTCGTCATGAAACTAGTGTTTGGAAGGTTGTAGGGGAGAACTATACCACAGTTCTGTAATGGTGGTTGAAGTTTATGAAAATGATCTTATTTCAGATCTGCAGGTCACGTTACAATCAAACGTTTTATAATAACTTAGGTTTGGCAACCAGTATATTGGATGTATCCTATTTTCTCTTTATGACTGTTAATTTTTTATTTGGTCAAAGTTCCAATTTAACTACAATGTACATATATTATTCAGAGGTTTATTGGGAAAAAACTATGAACTATAATACCACAGTTAAAGGGTACCACCACCCACAAATAATATTCTTAATATAGAAAGGTAACATCTTTAGTAATCCATTCCATCAACAAGTTCACAAAAATATGTTTTCAGAAAAAATATATAATTGGAAAACGCATCACCATTCTAAAGCATGAGTTCATGCGGTCTGAATTGTGAAGGCTATATGTGTGCAGAGCCAGAGCGCTCTGTGCAGAGCGAACAAATCGCCCGGGATTCTATTGCCTCCAAACGTACGCGTGAATAGCATTGGCGCACTCGCAAATGCTTGGCCCGTATGGAACCAGGAAATAGTAGTGGTTCCGTAAGTGGTGGAAATTAATTGCTTTGTTTATGAATTACACAACCCTTTGCAAAATGTTGGGTATCTATTTGATATCACAAAACGGTACCAAAACATATAATAATGTGTTGTTATTTGCCTGGTGGTCCCCTTTAATGATAGATGATATTGGTTGAAGTTTGACATGTGATTAGGATAATAGAATAGCCAGTGCCATGACTTGGATCTTGAGTGTCACTCTATTTGCAACTGACAGTGCACAATGATATCAGAGCAGTTATAAATATGCGGTTTAATGTGCTAATGAAACCACAACACCATGAAATATAATACCGCATCAATATTGATAACGGTTATGTAATTTCATACCTTCAGGGGGGTGTTTCACAAAGATCCTAAGTTGAACTTAACTCTAAGTTGGACTTAGTAACTATGGAAAGCCGTTAGTTTCTATGAAACAATTTTGTAAAATTTATTTTAAAAGGCATAAAATGTTGATTCAAATCATTGATATGTTCTATTATCAAGAGAATTTCATGTTATTGATGTAAAATTTATGAAAAGTCTAAAATACTTGAATTTTTGCTTTTTAATATATTTTATTCCAAGGCTACAAATGGCTGTCCAACTTCGAGTTAAGTTCAACTTAGGATCTTTGTGAAACACCCCCCAGGTCTTGTTACAATCAAACGTTTTATAATAATTTAGAATATTTTCTCTTTCTGACAGTTTATTTATATAAAGTCACTATTAAACTAGCCTTTGGAAGGTTCTAGGGTCCGGAGAATAATTAACTAAACCGCAGGTCTTAACAGATTGATGATATTAAACTCTATATAGCAAGATATGTTTATTTCAGACTGTCAATTAATATTATAACTAAGCATGATACAATGGTGCTGTACATAGCAGACAAATGCTATATAACAAGAGTATTGCTCCTTTATGATTTGTTCTTGATTACTATTGTCTTTATTTAAACAAATAAAAATGAGCAAGAAAAAATAGCAAATCAAACCTTGGCCTCCTGGTGCTCAACCATCAAGCCACAAAGACCCTTGAATGGGGGAAACCCTTTTCATTGCTTTATTTTATATAAAGTCAAATTTCCATTAAACTGTACATGTACATGTATGTATTCTTCAGCTGGTTTAAGGAAAGAAATGTGAAATTGACCACATTGGTAAAAGTTTTCAATCTATGAAAATATTTTTTTAAATTGATTTCTATTTGTTTCTTGTAGTTGTAAACAAGGTGTTCATATCGTCCGTATTGGTTGGTATGGACAGTGGTACATCCCTGCTAGCGATGAACTACACAACAGTGCAGATGGGTTTCGTCATGAAACAAACAATTGTAACAAATCTTATCTACAAATATTTAATACAATATTTAATACAGTTAATATTCTATGTGCAGATTTGCATCCAATATAATCCCAATGTAATTGTCTACTGTTTTTTTGTTGGTCTTTTCGTCTTCCTATAGTTGCAACAAGGTGTTCATACCATATTAAAGTGTTTGGCGGTCTCTTCAACAACATTTTTCTACTAGCAATGCAGTCTATTAACGAAAGTGTGATTTTTGTTTCTGTTTGTTTTCTTGTAGTTGCAAACAGAGTGTTCATATCATCTGTGTTTGTTGGTATTGACAGTGGTACATTCCTACTAGCGATGAACTACACTACAGGGTATGTATCCTTCAGTTATGACACTCAACTCTCACTATCGCTGTTTGGCCCCCCCCCCCCCCCCCCCCCCCCCCAACTAAAAAACTAAAACAACAAAAACAAACAAGAAGACCGGAAGAAGCAGGGGGAAAAATCTTATTGTGAGATCTTCTTTTGTTTTGGTTGGTTGTTCATGAGCTTTTTTGTTTTGTTTAAACAATGATACATCATTTACAATTTTGTCTTCAGACATGATTTAGAAGTTTTAAATACATAAGATGATATGAATACTAATGAAAAAAATATATATACATGTATATTTAGGCATCATTATTTCTCAATTAAGAATCCAAAATTGGTATCTTCAATTTCTGCTACAAGCTTTGACATGGACAAGGACTATAGAAATATAGAAATATATTATCGACGATGTTATTGACTTGGCATCAATGCTGCAAAGTGAATACAGTTCTTGTTTAACATTAGGACCATAAGACGGCCCAAATCTAACCCACATTACATTCTTGGCATAAGGACGTCATCCGGGCAGTTAGGGCCAAAAGGCGATAGTGAGATAACATTTTACCCTACCACAATAATGGCATTTGTCTTGAAAGAGGGCAACATTTTCATGCTGAATATATGTAATGACGTAAATTGTCTTTTTGTTAACCTTCGAAATTCATTAGTTTTTTATTTTTATTTTACCAAGTTTAATTATATAAAACCTACTGAAGCAGTATTTTGTTAGAAAATAATGAATTTTAAGGACTTTTGAGCAAAAATGTTTGGAGACCAAAATGTTTATTGTCACAAATCTTGGCTGTATAGAGTATTGGCTGAATGTGCATATCCAGTATGTAGGCCTTCCTGAGCACTATGCCATTATTGGGGTAGGGAGTAGGACATCCAGCTACTTAAAATCCTAAGTTGTTTATTTTTTTTGAAATATTTGATTTATCTATTCTATTATGCAAAGATTGAAAGCTATAATTCATAACATTCTATGGAAAATCTTCCTGTTTTATCCATTTTAATTGTGTTTTTGTTGTGAAGTGTATTTCTGTATGTGTAAAAAGAAATAATGTTCAATATATACAATTTCAAGTGAGTTTATTATCAGTTTTCATTTTTGTACAAATAACATACTTGAAACATATCATTTGTTCCATTGTCCCATCCCCACCACCCCAGCGGAAAAATGATAACAATAAATCACAAAAAAAGAATCAAAGCGTAATTAATTCCATCATGTCACGTCTGTTCATGATCACTTACATGTATTTACGGAGCATGTGATGTTTCTCTTCAATGACCATTCCATACTTGAGGGTTTTACCAGTACCTTTTCTAAACCTTACCAGCAGGTGGCTACAAAAGCAACATCTACATGAAACCCAATGAAATCAAATAGCAATTAATTTGGTGCATCTTCATGACATGTGCACTTATTTGCTCAACACGTGCTATTTGTATAATAATGACCACTCCAGTCAGGATTTTCCTTCATATGTAACCTCTCCTACCAGTAAAATTGTACTACTTATCCAGAGGTAACCAAACAAATATGTTTGTTAGGTCAGGTCATTCCATTGCTAGGATGCCAAGGCTTGAAATGAACTTATCTCCACTGTCGCTCTGTTGGGCAAGAAAAACCAAGATATTTACAGTTTGGATTACCACAATTTGTATTTTAAGCATAGTGGCTTAAAGGAGATCAAATAACATTTTGTGTTACATTTAAATTGGAAAGTACTGTACATGTTTTACACAATTTTAATTTTCGAAATGGTTACAAAATAAACAAGATTTCATGCCTTTCAAATCCCGTAAACAATATTTCCATTGTATATATAAATTATGAAGATAAAGTTCCCCCTTTGTACTTGAATTATGAAGATGTTGTTTCCCTTTGTACATTGATATGAACATTTCAAAACATGAATTCCAATACCACAATGTCATGTCAAGAACTAACAGGGCATTCATTTTAAAGTCTTTCTACCACGGTTGTTAATGACCTTATGATACTCAACTTTTTACATGTTCTACTATATTGACATAATCTGAGCGTATATAATTTCATACACATAGTCTGTCTGCATTGTGTTTCATAACATTACATCCAGCGACGAATGCCCCGCAATTAATTTGTCAGAAACCATCAACAATTTCTTACTCTAACCGTAATGTATTCCTAAACCTAATCCTAATCCTAATCCTAATCCTAACTTCCCTTAAATAATTACGTAGTGATAAGCCCTTAAAGAAATTGACACCGGAGCAATTGTCGCAGGGAGCAACCATTTATGTCACCCAGCGTCCCAGCCTCTATATAAACGGAACCCTAACATTTCACACATACAAATCTACATGGACTTGACATTTACATTTTCGTGTTAATTATTTCTCATTAAAAAACTAATTAAAAGCGAGATGCTTCTCATTACCAATTAAAACACATAATTTCTAACTAAACTTACAGTAAATCATCCAAGATATTTACGGAAATAACGGATCACTTTTGTACAGGAAGAAGAAGCTACGAATCCAAAAGTTCATTATTCTGTTTCCTAGTTTAAAAATCAACTGCTCAAGAAAGCTGACCTTTTCCTTGATATTGTTTAGAAACTAACATATTGAAACCAACATACATGTAGGCATAACATATAGAGCAAATATGGTTTGTAAATATCAATTGACATACATGTATTGAAGCACATAAATCTAAGTTTCTTATGTCAATTAGGAACAATGAAAGATATGAAAATATATTTGTCTTTACTAAAATGAACACATTGAAACCACATAAAAATGTGATATGAAACACACAGTTTCTAATTTCAAATAACATAATACATACATGTGAAAAAATAGTTTTCTAATTTTAATGAGCTGTATTCTGTGATTATTTTATGTTCTGAGTGTACAATCCGCATCCGCGTGCACTTTTCATTTATCTAATGTGTGCTGTTTTACTTTTGATATACATTTGCTCATTTATGTGTTCTGATTGCTTAACTATCTCTACAATGCCAATGCACTTTCATTGTAACACATAAAGTTCAGGTAACACATTGTCCATAATGTGTAACTTTTTCAGCTAATTATGGGTGATACAGCATTTGCTCAGACAACATTGGCTTCAAAAGTTTCATCACCACATTGTTTTAGAATTAGTGAAAGTTATGATTCGGGTTAGGTTTAGGGTCAGGATTAAGGCCAGGGTACTAGGATAGTGGTTAAAGTTAGGGTCAGGGTCAAAGTTAGGGTTTTAGGTAGGGTTAGGGTTAAATGTCTTTGTTGGCAGTGGCATAGCTACGGGGGGCACAGGGGTGGGGTCACCTGCCCCCCCCCCCCCCCCCCCCAAAAAAAAAAAATAATAATAATAAAAAAATAATAATAAAAAAAATATATATATATATATATTTGTTTAAATCAATTGATAATAATTTGACAAAAACAATATAAAACATCTGAAAAAATAAGGAAAACGTAAGGCGTGCCATTCAATAAATTGTGTCAGTCCAACCTTGTACACCACTGTTTGTTGATGTATGAATAGTTCGTAGAGGGGCAATTTTATCTGTCAAGAGCAAATGTTGTAGAGCCTGCTAATGTTATGACGTGTATTTTTCTTGATGATGTGTGCTAAACATTATTCTTAATATTTCTTTTCTCTCATTTCCTTCCTTCCATCCTTAATTTCACCTCTATGGCACCGTCATATGATAATAATCCTCATGCATGTCTTTTTCCTCTAACATCAACTCTTTCATTTGCATCCAATTTCTCGTCATCATAACCAACCACTCATGAAATTGACATTTTATTTTTAATTATCGGAATGAATTAATCATGCTTGCTTCATTTAATTGTACAACATTTGACCTTTCGATTACCCCCATTTTTACTTCCAATGGTAAAATGTCAAATCCTTCGAATGTATAATTCCTTGTGGTACCTTGTACACAACGTTCTCTTTCTCTGCTTCCTTGTACATGCGTTTCATGGTTATGTCGCTCTCATTTAATCGTGTAAAATGGTTTTATTTTCAACACCACTACCTCTTTTCATGTTTCCCCACCCTCTCTTCTATCCCCTCGTCATTTACTCTACTTTCTGCTATGTTTA
The DNA here is from genome assembly GCA_037951105.1 of Echinarachnius parma. Lineage (NCBI taxonomy): Eukaryota > Metazoa > Echinodermata > Echinoidea > Clypeasteroida > Echinarachniidae > Echinarachnius > Echinarachnius parma. The sequence continues at coordinate 28,895 of JBAMJV010013481.1, forward strand.
TCCTTGCTTCCGCATCCTGATTTATTGAATTGCACCTTTGCATTGTTCCCTCGTCTCTCTCTGTCTACTCCTAATTTCTTTCTCATTTCCCTTCCCCTTCTCCCCTCCTCCTCCTTGTCTTCTTCCCCTCCTCCTCCTTCCCCTCTTCACCATCCTCCTCCTCTATCTCCCCTTCCTTCTTCTTCTTTTTCTCCCACTCTACCTTCCACTTCCCCCCTCTACCCCCTCTCCCCCCTCTACCTATCACCTTTCTCTTCTTCCCTATTCCTTTTCCCTCTTTTCTTCTCTTCCTTCTCTTCTTCTTATTCCTTTCCTTTTCCCATCTATATTTCTATCTATTTCGTTTTCTTGTTTGTATGTGTCTTTCTTTGAATCTTTCATATCTCTCCTCTCATCTTTCCTCCTCTCATTCTTCTTTTAACAATTATTCCCCTCTCTCTATCATACTCCCCCATCCCGACCCCGACCACCAGGTATGTGATAGACATGACACCAGGCTTCACCTTCCCCTATCACTTATATCTCATCCCCTTCGCCAGCATTGTAGGCATTTGTTTCATCGTTATGTTGTTCTTCATGGTAAGTAATGAAGCAACCACATTAACAAGATTAAATTCCCTGTTGAGAACCTAATTTAAATGTGCTTGACAGTCCCTGGTCGTGATTTTTGTGGAGGAATTGTTGAAAAGTATGGAAGGCACTTGTTTCATCGTTATGTCGTTCTGCATGGTAAGTAGTGAAGCAGCAACACTAGAAAGATAACATTTCTCTTCAAGACTTTCTTAGAGACTGTCCTTTGAATGTTTCATCACTAATGATGTCCTTAGCCAGGCATGTGCATGACAATCAATCAATCAGGTAGTTTAGTTTCTTGGAAGCTTTTTGAAAACGGTACACCCCCTTGAAGTACGGAAGGCATTTGTTTCATTATTATCTTGTTCTTCATTATAAGTAATGAGCAACAACATTACCAAGACAAAATTCCTCTTAGAGAGTGTCATTTGAAATTTGGAATGTGCTTGACAATCAATGGATTTTGTAGTTATTTTCTTGGAAACATTTTCGAGAACCATTCACCCCCTTTGTTAGTATTGTAGGCATTTGTTTCATCGTTATGTTGTTCTTCATTATAAGTAATGAGCAACAACATTATCAAGATAAAATTCCCTTTATCAAGGCGGTGTTTGCCAATTTGTACATCCCGGTTTGAAAGAATTTTGACAAAGTTTGTGGTAAAGAGTTAGAACAAACCTCTATTCAAGGATTTCATGCATTTCTATGTGGTAAGTCATTCAGAAAACCACTTTCTAGGACGGTAGTTCCTTCTAATGCCATCTGAACAAATGATTAATTTTCTGTAACAATTCCAGGTCAAAGTTTGTCAGCAAGTGATCCATGTATGTCTATCCTCTGCACTCAATTTGAATCATCGATATGGTTGCTTATTTCCAAGGAAGTTTTGTGTTGTATTTGCGTCCCTAGGTAGTTGTATATGCATGTCATATAACACTCATCAATAAGGAAGTATTGTGTTGCTTTTGCGTATCAAGTCTACCAGTTATAGATCTTATAGAACTCATACCTTTGAATTGTAACATTGAAGCAAGTAGTTTTTTCCTTGGAAGGAGTCTAGATGTTCTCATGAAATAGCGAATGCATTTTAATTTGATGGTACATATAAATCTGCATGTCAAGTGTCATACACATCAAATGTTGTTTTCCCGGTCGTCTCGTGAATGTACCTACTTTATGCATGGTGTACAGTCCCCCGTGTTGGTTTGTTAACATTGTTGAGAGTTTCTCTCATAAAATCATTAAAGGGATCTAGTAACTTTGTTGACACATGTGCACAAAGTGATGAGTGGTTGATACAATGTATATTGTTGTTATCTGATATGTCCACTGTGTGTTGTGTGAAAATTTCAAGTTAAATGGACTTTATATGGCCGAGTAATGAGCAAAAATGCAAAGTGATTTTCACTAACTCATTGCACACACTTTGTACACGGTTTTCGCGGTCCAGTGGATAATTTAACATCTGAACACTTCAATTGTAAGTGTCTTATTAACGAAAGGGAAATTTGAAAAACCAAAACCTGTCCCATGCTTTTATTGTTAATACAAATACAACAAGGTATGAGGGAACCGCTAGAATTCCAGTTAGATTTTGAGGATTTGGACAATGTTACTAAAGTCCCTTTAAGGCTCTTCAGGAGAAGAAAGCAGCTCATAGTTGGCCAGGGCAGACAATTCCTTGGGATGGAGATGAAATGAATAAGGAATTAATCTTGGTGTTCTCTGATTTAAACTTCACTTCACCATGTTCTTCTCAGCGTTGGTATCAAGAATCAAGATATTAACATCACATGTCTGTTTAACTTCCTGTAGTCTACCTTCATTGTATAAGGATGTATTAACATTGTACAATACCCCCATGTTGGTTTCTTTGCTAGTTGGTTAAAATCCCACATTTATTACCCCAGATAAGTTACCCCATGAATATTGCCTTATATATGAGGTATCAAACGTGGATTACATGTTTATGCAATCTCCCTCCACTTCTGCATGGTGTATGAGCAAGTTACAGTTCCTGTGTTGGTTGCTAAATACTCAGTTTGCTAATAAACCCCATAATAGCTAGCCCACATATCTTTCTTCATTCTTGTGTGAGATATAAAATTCTCCATATTTGGGTTGAGTTTTTTCGTTTATCTTATCCTAATTGTATTGCATGATATACAGTACCCCATGGTGACATCAGATATTGGTCAGTTCACATCCCATATTGTTTTCCTCGGATCATAAACATCAACTTGCGTTGTTGTTTGAGGTATCCAGTATGCATCACATGTTTACGAGTTCTACCTTGACTCTTGAATAGTTTGTATCCCATTTGTAGTATCCTGTGTTAGTTGGTTGATACCCAGTTTAGCATAATTGCATTTCTGCATTCTTGTTGGTCATTTGGTATCCAATTTGTGGCATCCTGTTTTAGTGCCTTAATTGATATCCCACTTTCATTTTCTCCTTCAACATATCAAGTTGCATCAACTTGCGTCAAGATGCGTCATGTACATTTTCCTCTGGATTCTTGCTGGTCGATCTTCTAGATTTGCGGTACCCCCATGTTGGTATCCGATGTTTGTTTATTAATAAACAATACAGTTTGGTTACCTTGGAACAAGTACAGTAAAACTTGTTTTACCGGCCATCTGTGTATAAGAGCCAACATAATATAGTGGTTATCAAAAGCGATCCCCCGCAGAGCCCCCCAATGTTTTAGAACATGTCTACAGTGGCCATTTTGCTTGTTTCTTGTCTCTCTATACATGGTTTTTATTGTACTTCTCATTTGTGTGTATACATACATTTCTTCTTGTCGATTCAAGAGTGTTTTTCACAGTATGTGTAGTGAAACACTCCTTCGTGGCACCCCATGATAGTTTATACCCTTACTTTTCAATAGAGGATGAAGTCTGTCTTGAATCTTTACTTTGTCCTTTAGTATTTCTTCTCTTTCTTCTCCTTTCTTCATTTTGGATGGATGAATAATTTCTGAGGCATCACTAAATACACCACATACTTGTATCCCTATATGCAGCACATACATAGCGCTTTTCATTTTACAATAATTTGCTATATTTCATGAACCAGTCATTCATTCATCTTACATGGCTGATCAATTCATGTTTCAAAGCTACATTTGTAATATTGGTCATTTGATCACGTCACATCGTCACCACCGCAGATGACCTAATACAATTGCTAATATTACTAACAATATCATGTAACACTAACATTAACTTCTTTTAGAGTTCTTGTAGAGCAGTCACTTAAATTCCTCCCTTCTTCTTCTTCCCTTCTTTAAACTATTAGAGTTCGATATTCTTAATTTTGTAGATCGCATGCTGTATTGTAGCAAATATCATTAGTGAATTGTGATGTAGCACTGTCGTATCCTAGTCTACTACCCCTGCCTATCTATCTGTCTATTCCTTTCACAGGTGTTTGTTGGTTCTCTACCCCTTTGAAAACTATCCATGGAGCTCTAACTCTCTTCATCTCAGTTCTTGCCTTCAATCTGTAAACTATTAGAGAATCACAGTTTGTTCCTCTTTATTTAGTTGAATGCAGGCATTATTACTTATTGATGTAGTATTGTTGATGTAGCACTGCCCTATTCTATGCTAGTACCCTTGCCTTTCTGTCTGTCTGTTCCTTTAACAGGTTTTTGGTGGTTCTCTATCCCTTCGAATACTATCCCTGGAGCTGTTACTTGCTTCCCTTTATATTCACCAGTTCTGCATGCCTAGTCTTTATCCTTGTTTATGCGGTGAGTACCCTCCCCCCCCCCCCTCGACCCCCTCGATGGACTTGATTTGACAACCCCCATACAATTTACAAGCAGTAATGGTATGTGGTAAGTACCCCCTCTTATACCCCCCCCCCCCCCCCCCCCCCCCCACCCCCAACCACTCCCAACCACTATATGAAGTATTGGTATTGGTATATGGTAAGTATTCCCCCTTCTTTCTTTTTCTAAACTTAACTATTGATATGCACAGTTGGTATGCGGTAAGTATCCTTCTACATCCTTTCCTAACTCTCATCCATCACTACTATGTATGCAGTATTGTTATGTGTTAGCCCGGTAGCCCTCTCCCCGCTTCATCCTTCCCTTTGCACTTATGTTCTGCACGTTAATCATTCATCCTCACGTCTATGGTAAGTATACCCCCTCTTTCATTTCTTTTCTTTTCTTTTTTAACTTCTAACCCTCTAACCCCTTTATATGTACCCCGTCTCATTTCATTCCTTCTAACCCCTAACCCCCGCTTTAATCCTCCCCTCATGGGATCCACCCCATCCCCATGCTGTCTGTTTTGGCCCCCTTTGGCTGATTGCAGCTTTTTGAATGGTGTTTTTATGTGTTGACTATTTCATCTTATTAATGGGTTACTCCTTGCAATTCTGTTTCCTTTAACATGAGCCATGTTTCATTAACCCTTTTTTAACCGTTGAAGGTGTCCAATTAACAGCTATGATGCTCCATTTGTATTGGCTGTTAACACAATAGTTACAATAATTAGGCATTTTATACATACACAGGAGCTCATGGCGATTTAGCCCCTGAAATGCCCCAAAGAGCCCCCGTAAATCATAAAAGATCCCAATAAATTTGCAGAGTTCAATGCAAACATATACTGTAGAACACCATCGTCAAGCACCCCCCAATCACCTATATGCATCTTGCTTTTAAAGAGCGCCCGCTCTCTGTCCAAACGGGAAACTTTAATCAAGAATGCAAATAATGGTGAGGAATATTCAGGAGGATAATAATGGAGGTGAATCTCATGGAAACGTCTTTAAAAGCAAGATGCGTA
>JBAMJV010013482.1:0-25438 GCA_037951105.1 Echinarachnius parma
AAAGTATTGAGCAGGTACAGACACTTATGAGATATGTCTTATTAACAAGCGTGGTGTCTCAAGATCATTATAATATAACAATATTGAGATACAATTATACGATTATGTCAAAATCATATATCGGAAACTAATGGTCGAAAGGTGGAAAATAATTTATACAAAAATGATATCAATTCAACAATTATCACGATTTGTTACGATTTCGTGCTGGTATTGATTGTAATTTCATCTTTCAATCGACAACGTGCCTATCAGTATCAAGAAAACTAATAATACAATATTCACAAACTAAGATACATTAGTTGATTTAGCTTGAGATTTCAAGATCGTCATCAATTAATTAGCTAGTAGTTGGCCTCATTTGGCGGCATCGAAGATTGAACTTCAAAGAAACCACAAAGCCCCACTGATCCTTATTATTATTATTTATTTGGCATTTCAAACAAAGTACAACGTAACGATACAAAATGAACAGTGAATTTACAAAACAAAACAAAACATAAAAGCACCCCTGGTGAGCCTCCCCAAGCTGCCTGGCAGGGAAAAGGTAATCTTGCATTCATATGACCCATAGGTCTTTCCTACCAACGTTACCCTAAAAAAACTGGGGGGGGGGGGGGGCTAAAAGGGCCCCCTAAGATCTCGGCAACCGAAACTCCGATCGACTCCAAATTTGGCATCGTGATAGATGTCCATAAGGTCTACAATATGGCGTAGTTTTTAAAAAAAATTAGAATATGCTAATTAGAGCTAATTAATTATGCGAAAATGGTATTTTTTGGTAGTTTTCGTAGTTTTCTCGGCAATCGAAACTCCAATCAACTCCAAATTTGGCATGGTGATAGATGTCCATGAGCCATACAATCTTGCATAGTTAAATGTTTTGTTTTAATTATTATATGCTAATTAGAGCTAATTAATTATGCGAAAATTGCATTTTGTTCGTATTTTTTGCATTTTAAAAATATTTGTTATATATTTTTTCGATGGAATAAAATATTAACCATTATTCAACCATTTGTAGCCCAAAATTAAATGATTGCAGTGATCAGAATGAAAAATAATGAAGGTTTTGTCTATTCTAGGAAAAAGTCAATTTCCATAGGATTTGTACACAAATCACAAAATTTATCGATTTTCGGGCCGACGCTCACTTACAAAAGGTCACGTAACTTTAGAACGGTACACCCGGTTGTCGCAAATTTGGTATCAAAAGTTGCGAAAGACTCTAAAGAAAAAAGTCGTGAAGTGGCACAGTAAAATATTTAAGCGTTGCGAAGTAATCGCGAAAATAGAGGAGGGGGGGGGGGGCTAAATCAGCCCCCCCCCCCAGTCTTTTTAGGTTAAGGAGGCCTTGGGGAGGCCACCCTGTGCTCGTCTGTAGAATATAGACAGGTGTTTGAATCAATTAGTGAGAGTTGTGACTCCATCCGTGACTCCTTGGTGCAAGTGTGAACAAATCAATCGTTGGGAAGATGATTTAGATTTTTAAGAAAAAATCAATAAAATATGATTCGATTTTAGCTGGAAATCGATAATTTTAAAGATGAGTTTGATTGTGTGAAAAATCACTATCGTCTGGTTACCTCTTTATAAAAGGTTATATCCTAGGCCATGGTGTCCGATTCCTTGCCACACCACTGACTACGCAATCGTTTTGTCGAGCTTCATATTCATATCTGTTAAACAGTGCTTTTATTCTGATATTAATCATGCGTACAATTTAAAACGTACGGTTATTACAAACTTAAACAATGATCATTATGACAATCAAAACTGTGGACAAGGCGGAGAACTGATACCTCGCACAAAACAGTTCCGCAATCGAGGTTTGCGCATTAATAACTTTTTTTATCAGGCTATAGCCATTCATACATTTGGTATCATTGGAAAGCGTGAATGGGGGTGAGGTGGCCATGCATTCAAGCCACGTTTTAATCTTCAAACAAAAGGAAGGCACACTTTTGACAAAATCAGTGCATTTTGCAACATTTCATTTTTTACTTTGTCCTACATTTGGATGCAATGCACATTCCATGATAAAATATTCATAGCAAATTTCATACCAATGTAAAGGGGAGAATTCACGCTTTCCAATGATCAAAAAAAGTTTATCAATGGTTATAACCTAATAGAAAAGTTATTAATGCTCAAACCTCGACTGCGGAACTTTTTGTGCGAAGTACAGATATATAAATAGGGAGTTAGTGATATTGTATACATACAGTTTTCTTGGAGAATCCAACTTCCATCATTATAACTTGGTTGTGTTATAGTACAATCATCGTAGCTGAAATCGCAATACCAAACTGCAGGGAAAGAAACAACATAAACTTTAAGTTTAAATCGACTATGTCAATTAATTTCACTATAAATGGTATTGATAATAGTGTTGGTAAGTGGGGTATGTAAAGTACGCTAATTGTGTTTTCATCATAGGCGTACCCGCGGGGGGGGGGGTTCACCCCCCCCCCCCCCCCCCCGCCCCCTTTACAAAATTAAAGTGGTCTCGACCATCATAACCAATGGTCTCGGCCACCGAAGACCAAGTGGTCTCGGTCTTGAAACCTTTAACGGATTTTGGTCTCGGCCTCGAACATTTTAGAAGGATCTCAGATTCGGCTTCGAAAAATCTTCACCAACACCCCCCCCCCCCCCCCCCTCGAAAATGTTGGGCAATGGAATAACCCCCCCCCCCCCCCCCCCTTGACAAAATCCTGGGTACGCCATTGGTTTTCATACTATGTGTGAGTGTGAGTGTGTGTGTGTGTGTGTGTGTGTGTGTGTGTGTGTGTGTGTGTATATGTTTGTCTGTCTGTCTGCCTTTTCGTGCGTCTTTATCAGTGTGTGCTGACATTGACTGAGAGGCAATTTTTTATATTTCGGCTAAAACTGAATTATTGGTTAATTTTATACAATTGACAGTGAGAATATAAAATTGAGTTCCCTTTTCTTTTAATATATTGGTTTTCTTGTCAAATTCGTCAAAACAGCAGCCAAACTAATGATTCGATCATTGAAATTAGAGCATTTTTTCTTCAATTGCTTTTCGCTTTATTCATTTTCGTTAATAGGCATTTGATTTTGTATTCCTGTTTATTCAAATTAGTTTTTGTTATCGTTCAAATTAACACTGCAAAATTATTCAATTTTGCGCAGGTAACGAAGAGCAAGAAATGTGTACCTCTATCAACATTCAAATTCGTGATAGGCACCAGATTTCGCACATTTAGCCTTCAAATTGGTTTTGTATACAAATATTCATTTTTTATATATTTGTTTAATTTGTGGGTCTTTCCAAACAGGTGACCCCCCGATTTCTGACACCCCTGACACCCCTTTTCTGACACCCTTTCTTCCCATTCATTTTGTACACAGATTTTGTACCTTTAGCTCTCTCCCCCTCTCTCTATTACGGCCCTCTCTCGCTCACTCTCTCTTACTGTACGTTTGATCTTGACCGCGTATCGGCGCGCGTGGGAACGAAACCGGATTGGAACGACCTTTGCATTGCCAACAAGGGCACGTACGGGGCAGGGCAGTGTATGTATATAAAGGAGGCGTGATATCTGGGCCATTACATAATATTTTTGTTATCTGATATCGTGGCTACAGGGGCGGATCTAGCTTTTTGCTAAGGGGGGGGGGGGGTTGACCCAATGACGATGCGGATACTGTGTGGGTCTGGACACATGACGGCGTTTTTCTATGCACATCACATTTTCACTTGGCAGCCCAAGGGGGGGGGGGGGTTAAACCCCCTAACTCCCCCCCCCCCCCCCCCCCGTAGATCCGCTACGCATGTACACAACAAGCCTATGAGCTGTGCCAGTGGCGTAGTGTGGTCGGACTGATACTGATATAGGGGGGTCGGGGTGGGTGCACTAGAAGTATGACTCCAACACTGCCTTTGTAAAGGGTCTTTCCAAAAGACGTGACCCCCTTATTTCTGACACCTCTGAATTAACCCCCCCCCCCCCCCCCCCCCCCAATGGGCTGCCAAGTGAAAATGTGATGTGCATAGAAAACCGCCATCATGTGTCCAGACCCACACAGTATCCGCATCGTCATTGGGTCAACCCCCCCCCCCCCCCCCCCCTTAGCAAAAAGCTAGATCCGCCCCTGACATGTGGAACATGTAGCCACGATATCAGATAAACAAAATAATTATGTAATGGCCCAAATGTCTCGCCTCCTTTATTAATGTATACACCGCCCTGCCCCGTACGTGACCTTATTGGCAATGCAAAGGTCGTTCCGATCCGGTTTCGTTCTCACGCGCGCCGATACGCGGTCAAGATCAAACGTACTGTAAGAGAGAGTGAGCGAGAGAGGGCCGTAATAGAGAGAGGGGGGGAGAGCTAAAGGGAAACAATCTGTGTACAAAATGAATGGGAAGAAAGGGTGTCAGAAAAGGGGTGTCAGGGGTGTTAGAAATCGGGGGGTCACCTTTTGGAAAGACCCTTAATTTGTTCTCAATGTGTATTTATTGATAATGAAGTTTCATATACTAGTGCGCTAGTTCAAATACATATATTCCCCAAAAGCATGATAAGTACACAATGTGCATGCGAATCACGGTGATTTTCATAAAGAATATAATCTCATTCATTTCATTTGTATTTTAATAAACGTTATATAATAAGCTTTAATCAATTAGCTATCAATTTCATTATTCATTGATATTTCTTTGTATTGTTTCATTCATATTTTATTCAAGCACCTCGCCCTCAACATTTCTTTTGTTCCTATTTACATGAATAGTGTACGCCATGGCGAATTACAATGTACACTTGCTTGTACAATTGCTCGCCTATTGAGGTTTTTTAAATTTTATTGGATACTCCTTTTTAATTTAATTTTGGCCGGAATTTCCGATTGCGTACAATTACAAACAAACGAACTTAAAGGGATAGTTGAGTTCTGGTAAGGAGAGTATAGTTTTGGTGAAACTGAATTTTAGTAACCAAAACCTGCATCATTACATTACAAACTAACAGTTATAACTAGAAAGGAACACAAAATTACAAATGACGTAGTAAAGATCATGTTATCATTCAAAAAGAGCCGTTAAAACGTAAGAGGGCGCTCTCTAAACACTCATCGGTTTCAACCATTTTGAATAAAATATTGTGCATGTGATGTTTTGTTGAAATAGTGATTAGATAGAGAAATAACCAACAACTATCTAAATACCTATTTTGTAACTTTTTGAAAAGAGGAAGCATTTTTTTGAATTTTTAACGGCTGGTTCAAAATTCTCTAATAAACCTGGGGCCCCAGCTTTATTACAAATTGTTATATTTATGGATATTTCAGCCGTCTCTGAACCGATTTTGATCTAACAAAGATGATTTTATTATTTAAATATTATGCTCTTTCAAATTTTACACTCGGTTTTTCATTACCTCACAAAAAAATAAGTAGTCTAGCGCCCTCTCTACCAAAACTCAACTATCCCTTTAACCATGTTTCAATGCATAATATATCATTATGGCATTGAAACAATGTGTCTTACCAGAATATTGTGTGTGAATTATCATTTCATATAGCACACATACTCAGTGATGATGATATTTTCATTAGATAAACGTGTTATAAGTTGTTAGTTGATTCGGTTTTCTAATTTTAACAAACCTCCAGTAGACACTTGAATGGCGCTTACTCTTACATCGGGAGTATCACCACTATCCTGCACAGCCGTCACAGATATCTGCAAAAGTTCATAGTTGATTAAAGGTATCTAATTATGGACATTTTCATGATCCTCAAAACTTACTTGGAACTCTAGCGTATTACCAATATAAGCATGGAACATCTTTCGAATTTACAAATTTCTCTTTCGTTATAAAGATATTTTTATGATTGAAGTGTTCAGATTATATTGAGTAATTACAACTGTGCACAAATCCAGTGCAATGAGTTAGCGAATATCACTTTGCATTTTTGCTCATTACTCAGTCAGAATTTGTACATGTCACTTAAAAGGCCCAGTCCCATACTAACGATTTTCACGGCGACTAGCACGACTCGCAACGATTTACTAAAACGAATGGAATCGATTTAGCCACGATTTAACAACGAATTGGGAATAATTGTACGGCGATTCAAGACGAATATTCGTTCTTCGTCGTTGTTCGACAAGTCCGTTCGTCCTTCTTTTGTCTTTAACCACGACTTATCTTTCAGACCTTTATGATTATCTAATTGTACTGCAATTGATTTTTTTTTTTTTATAAGTTTCTTTATTGTATTTGAATGTATGTTTAATTGTGTATTTCTGTAAAAAAAAAAAGTATTTTGTTTAATTTTGTTTTCTGTATTTTGTATGTACATACGGACTTGCTGAAAAACAGCCTGAAGGCTGATAGCGAGTTTTTATTGCCGTGTTTAAATAAATAAAACAAACAAACAAACAAACAAACCATTGCGGTAGAAAATTCGTGGCAGAAAAAAAAGTTGTGGTCCCATAGTGGCGATTTGTACGGCGACTCGCAACGAATTATCATTCATGGAGAAAATCGCTTGAGTCGTTGCGAGTCGTTGTAGTTCGTTGCGAGTCGTTCTTCGAACCGTTGGGCATCGCGAAGAACGCCATGAATCGTGTTAGCACAACGAATGTTTTTAACTGTTCCAAAACTATCGCCATGTCGCAACGATTTTCTCACATTCTTATCATGGAACAATCGGGCAATGCACAATATGAACAATCGGACTTGTTTGAGTCAGTTCCATGGGCGTAGATCTGTCATTGATACCATTCAACAGGGGGATGATCTATTCATTCACCCCCCCCCCCCCTCGTGATGAATGGGTATTACGTAAGTCTCTACGCCCATGGTCAGTTAAAAAAACGGAAAGCGGCGATCTTCACAACAAAGTGATACGAGTCGCAACGAATTGCAACGATGTGGAATGACTTGACACGAATATGCAACGGTAAATATAATGATTTTTGGTGAAAATCGTCGTGGCGTGGCGATTGTTTTGAACAGTTGAAGACGGCGATTTTGGCTCCGCTTTCGCGATTTTCTTCACGATGCGCAACGGTTTTGGGGGAAGAACCGATACGATGTAACACGATGCAACACGACCTAAGCGATTTCTCGACGAATGTCAAATCGTTGCGATTCGCCGTGAAATCGTCAGTATGGGACTGGGCCTTTACTGGACATTATCAAATTACAGAAACACAAATTGTTAAATCAATCCTTTGCCAGTATGTTAACATGTCAACAAAGTTACTAGATCCCTTTACCGGTTATGCGCTATTTGAACATAGGTTGCCGGAATTATTAGTAAATTTGTTCGGACTTTTTAGCCACAATAACATGTGAGTATAATAATGTCAAAGCCTTAATTTCACGTTCGATGCAAACTTTCTGTTCAATGATTAAAGGGATCTAGTAACTTTGTTGACATGTGCAAAAAGTGATAAATGGTTGATACAATGTATACTCCGCAAAAAAAGAAACTGGACACTTGTATAAGTTGAAATATTTCATACTAATGTACGATAAAGTGTACATGATCATATATCAAATTAAAGGGAATTTAGTCCTCTACATGCAGGGTATAACTTAAAGGTGTAATCGTTCATGCATGAAATGCCATGGTCAATTAACAATAGCAAGGTCTGTTTTCAAAATTAGCAAAACAATGAGGGACCACACCATTCGACTGAAATGATAGTAAGCGTTTCACTTAAAACAAGATGAGTGGGGCAACTAAATTATGACATTATTCAACTTTATTGTTATGAACAAACTCTGGAAATACAAATTTGTCAATAAAACAGGGCCAGGTTATGAGAGCATTATCATACTGGTCTGTATTAGAGGCATGAAGCTTGTCTATTTCATGTGTCCCCTGCAATTTTAACCATATTTACCTAGAGAAATGGCATGTTAAAGACTGCCCAACTGTTTGACCAAGGGTGACTTCAGGTTTTGAAGATCTTTGGACTACGGTAGAATTCTTGAGAAGAATTTATACCATTTTCATGCTGAAATAAGGGCACAAACTGTGGTTTTGACTACCTAATAAAGCTTTGCCATGGAATTCCCCATTTTGTTATTTTTTGATTAAAATACCACCTATAACGTTCACAATTTGTCTTCATTTATACTCTTTATTGAGATGAAGATAAAAAAGGTCACATTTGTAATGAAAAAATATGCCATCTCATGAATATAGCGTTTTAGATTATGCTTATCAACATTTATATGGTTGCGTGGATGTTTCATTTTTGCTATTTTTGAAAACTTGGTGTGGTTAATTGACCGTGACAAGTCATGCATGAATAGTTTCATCTGGATTTTATGCGAATATTGAAGAGGGTAATTTTATCTTTAATTTGATATACAATTTCATATATTTTACCGTTAATGAATACGAAATATTTGGTCTCATACAAGTGTCCAGTTTCTTTTTTTGCGGAGTATATATTGTTGTTATCTGATATGTCCACAGGGTATTGTGTGAAAATGGACGTTATATGGCCGAGTAATGAGCAAAAATGCAAAATGATGTTCACAAACTCATTGCACTCACTTTGTACACGGTTTTCGCGATCCATTGGATTATTTAACATCTGAACACTTCAATCGTAAATATCTTTTTAACGAAAGGGAAATTTGAAAAACCGAAACCTGGCCTATGATTGTATTGTTAATACGAATACAACAAGGTATTAGGGAACCGCTAGAATTCCAATTGTATTTTGAGGATTTTGACAATGTTACTAAGTCCCTTTAATGATAATGTTACAGCCCCGGTATATAAAGGAAAACAAATCATACAGTTATGCACTCGTATTATAGTTTTCCATCATCATAACCACAAAATATATTTGTGTATGTATGTATGTATGTATAATATATTGTGGTATGTATGTATGTATGTGTGTGTGTATGTATTGTATGTATGCGTGTATGTATGTATGTATTTGGCGTCCTTGGATACGCTTTTTGTTTTTGTTGACGCTATCATGAATTAAATTTGTCAGTTTGACAAAGGCCTATGGCCGAAATATCCCTTTAAAAATCTTTCCACGGAGCTTCTTTTTGAATTTCATTGTCATATGTATGTATGTATGTATGTATGTATGGGTGTATGTATGTATGTATGTATGTGTATGTTTGTATGTATGTAATGTGTGCATGTATGAATGTTATCTGTAATGTTTTATTATTTGCAAATTCAATTGCAATTAAGCCTCCTTTGCTACAAAGATTGAATAGATTCCTTTAATTTAATTGAGTATACCTGTAATCATAGTAATAGAATATATTTATCATGGGCGTCGATCTGTAATTGATACCTATTCATCAGGGCCGGTTATCTATTCATTCATCCCCCTGATGAATACTTTTATAGGTATTACGTAAGGATCAACGCCCATGATACTTATCATAGTATCGTAGTGTATATATTTTCAGATTTGTATATGTATAATATAATAACCATTTTCTTGTAGCTTTACTATAAACACACACCTTGTTTACAAAAAGGATCAGAAATAAATAACATGCATCGACACTTTATCGACAAATTAAACCTTTTGTCAATTATTTAAGCTTTACATATGACGAATTTACACGGTGTTTGTGGCACAATGTCACTTTTTGAAATTAGGAAGAAACAATAATTTGTTCATATAACTGAGACATATTTTCCAATTTATCACAATATCCCCAATATCTATTTCTCGTTAGTTTATATATACAATGTATAGAGTCTGTTCTGCTTAATTACATAAACTAATGACTGTTCCGATAAGTTGTAAAACAATGTGAAAGCCGTTCCAAATAAGAAGTTTCCATTATATTTCTTAATAAACATGTTCAGTTCATTCAACAACAGCAGCATTATAGCGGCAAATGTAAAGAATATGTTCACTTTGTCGAACACTAGTTTTTATTTTTAATCAGGAGGAACATAATATAACGTGAAATTCATGTGTAGTAGGAATGCTTTGCAAACCCCCTCTAAAATCGAATAAAGTTTGAATTATTTAATTGTATACAATAATTATAGTTTCTTACATCATCACATCCGTGAAAGTACAATTGCCAGGAATATACGTGCGTATTTAAGTAAACTATTTCAAACACGAGCATTTCAAACGTTGTTATCCTACACTGTTAAAACGCTGTGTAAACAACCGCTGTTTAACATATGAACCATCCAACTGTTGTTGAAAACATTCAACAACCCCAGTTGTTTAAAATTTACACAACTGTTGTTTTAATTTGTTTTACAACTGTTGTTTAGAATAAATTTCAACAATCCCGTTGTTGAAATAGCAAATACAAAACAAGATGTAAAAGCGGCAAGGGTAAGATTCGAACCGGGGGTCTTTGGGTTATAAGTCTCACTCTCTACCGACTGCGCTATCTCGGTTCGCTGGGTTTGCGGAGGGACACAAGAGGTTTTGACGCGGTGATTTTGCGGTCGAAACTATCACGTGATTTAACACGTTTCAACAGCGCTTGAACAATGGCTGCTTAACACAACCCTTCTTTGTACAACTTATCATGCTACACCTAAAGTTGTATGAAAAGATTCAACAATCATTTTTACAAAGCGTTTTAACAGTGTACATACCTCCAAGGTGGATGAGCATATGATATTCACATGAAATTTCTCCACCTCGCTGTTTGTATCAAGGATGTATTTGTTAGAGGCCGGTTGGTCATTCGGACAACCTGTAACTTCCAGATGACCATCAATCGCCGCATACCAGAAGGATAGTCTACCCACACTTGAGTAATATGTTGGCAGAGTAAAATTGACCTCAGAATATTGACTTGAGTGAGAGTCAAATGATGCATAATAGTGTTCTAAAATAAAAGGGGAAAATTAAGGGAAACAAATATTCGTTTAGATTTATTATATTTTGTCCAACTTTGTAAAGTTATTATGCCCGTCTATTCTATAAAAAAAAAACGATCAACTGTAAATAATTCAAAACAAACATAAAATTATACTTTCCAGTTGTTAAACTTGTTAACTTGTTGTGTGCTGCCCCCTCACCCTCCCCCCCCCCCCCCCCCCCCAATAATTAAGCAACTGCTGGTTATCATAAATTAATATATAATGTAGTTTGCTCTTCTTTCTCTGGTATTTCTCCGCAAGAGGGCAATTCCACGATAACACCGGGACACTTCAGAACACATTTTCACTTTCCAAATGTAAATAACAAACTAAGTGTAAAGAATGAGAACAATCTTTCATTGTATATCTTTGACTGTTATCACAAGCAACTTTGAAAAAAAAAATTAATACAAAATTTTCATTTATTAATGAGTTACGCATCATTAATTACTACTGTAACACCGGGACGCAAAAAGGACATGCTTTTTTTTAACACTTTACATACTGGCAAAACTCTGTGAAGTTAATGAACATTTTGAAACTTGGCTATATTTATTTGGTTTAGTAGAGACTCAATAATAATAATTAGGTGTTAATTGGAAAAAAAATCTATCATGAAGATAATTATGAACTAGCATATAAAAAATTGTACTGTAACACCGTGACCGTAACACCGGGACCTCTGAAAGGGCATGTACAAAGTCTATGGAAAATTAGGTTGTCTTACTATACTGGCAAAACTCTGTGAGGTTAGTGAATATTCTGAAAAGTGGCTATATCGATTTGGTTAAGTAGAGACTCAATAATAATAATTGGGTGTTATTTGTAAAAAAAATCTATTATCAAGATAATTATGAACTAGAGTATACAAAATTGTACCGTAACAACGGGACTGTAATGTACAAAGTCTATGGAAAATCAGGTTGTCTTACTTTACTGGCAAAACTCTGTGAAGTTAATGAACATTTTGAAACTTGGCTATATTTATTTGGTTTAGTAGAGACTCAATAATAATAAGTAGGTGTTAATTGGGAAAAAAATCTATCATGAAGATAATTATGAACTAGCATATAAAAAATTGTACCGTAACACCGTGACCGTAACACCGGGACCTCTGAAAGGGCATGTACAAAGTCTATGGAAAATTAGGTTGTCTTACTATACTGGCAAAACTCTGTGAGGTTAGTGAATATTCTGAAAAGTGGCTATATCGATTTGGTTAAGTAGAGACTCAATAATAATAATTGGGTGTTATTTGTAAAAAAAATCTATTATCAAGATAATTATGAACTAGAGTATACAAAATTGTACCGTAACACCGGGACTGTAATGTACAAAGTCTATAGAAAATCAGGTTGTCTTACTTTACTGGCAAAACTCTGTGAAGTTAGTGAACATTTTGAAAAGTGGCTATGTTGATTTGGTGTAGTAGAGACTCAATAATAATAATTGGGTGTTATTTGTAAAAAAAAAACTATTATCAATATAATTATGAACTAGAGTATACAAAATTGCACTGTAACACCGGGACTGTAATGTACAAAGTCTATGGAAAAATGGGTTGTCTTACTAAAAACTCAAAACATGTTTACTTTAGGTAGTAGATCAAGCAACAATTTAGTATGTATGCATCAAGCTACCACCCCAACATGACAGAAACTAGCTGGTCACTTAAGTATGCAGTGATTCTCTATGCTCCCTGTACAATTGCAATGTAAGTCCCGGTGTTACAGTCCCGGTGTTACAGTGATCGTAACACCGGGACCACTATTCAACCATTTTAAATTAATTAATGAAATGTCCAATCATCATTTTGATACTTGTTTATGGTAGATATGTGTGGTCAAGATTTGGGCAATTTAAGTTTTTTTTTGTGTGTTCGTAATTTTCTTACAATGCTAAAAATATCAGTTTTTACCGTAACACCGGGACAATATTCTTTATCATAAATGAATTGTTCATTGAAGCGTATCAAAATGAAAAAAATGAACTTCAATGATTTTTTAAATTACATTCAACCCTAAACCTCTGAGAAAATATAATAAGTTTTTACCTCCTGTCTTACTTGCTCTTGCTACATTGACTTATTTTCAACACGTTTTCCAGACATTTGGGTGAAAATTAATTATTCATATTTTATGTGCATATTTTAATATGTTCCTGATGTATATTTCTATTTTAAAGGTCAGACTTTAAAAATTCAGTTCTTAAGCTTTATTTTGATACCAAAATTGAAACTATCTGACCATTTTGAAAATGTGGTGGTCATGTCCACTTTATCGTGGAATTGCCCAAGAGTGTTACTTGCGATGGGGAAGGGGGAAGAGACAGGACTCAATGTTCTCAAAAATAGCTTACTAAAACAAGAACAAACACATTTCACATATTTCGACCACCAAAACCTACCAACTAATGATACAATGAAATCTCTTTTTTAAATGCACTTTTATGTTATTAAACTACAAATTATTTTTAATTTTTCATTATATTGTGTGAATATGTGGTCTTATTTTCCTAGTAGACATAATAATATCACAAAGTACAATCATGATGAAAAATGAAACAAACGTAAAACCCACCATTTCCGTCAGTGGCCTCAATAGTCCAATATCCATTATCACCGTCGACTTGTGATATGGAACAATCGCCGTTACTAAAACCGCAAGACCAAGCTATAGTGGTAAATTGGGGAAAATTGAAAAATTATTATAACTTTATTTCTACATTTTGTTACACCTTTAGAACCAATATTGATAAGACGGTGAAATGAACTGCTCGGAATGCATTCATTTATATTCATATTGTATTCAATTGCATATAATGGCCCTTCATCACCAATCGGGACGGATCCAATATCAATAGGGTAAATATAGTAACAACCATATAACGGTTCAGTATACAATAATAGATGTTATGAATAACTACATCGTAAACAAAATTGTCTCCATCTGCATGCCCATCACTGACATGATTTTAGAAGCAAATTAATACAAAAATATGTCTTCAAATGAATTAATTGAATCATGTAAGTTTATTGGTGTGTACACACACACACACACACACACACCACGGAATTGTACCAAAATGGTATAACGTCCTAAATTTATTTATATGATTTTAAGTTGGAATGCAGGTTTCAATACGTGAAATTAATTTTTAAAATCCCTGCTGTGAAATGGGTACAGAGCTCTGCCGCTTCGCTTTTTCGAAAGACCCCCCCCCCCCCCCCCCATACAAAAGGGACGAAATACTTGTATTAATGCATAACAAACACATAATATCGCTTTATAGCGGGCTTGTAAAGACTGTATCATGGAGTTACTTTCATGCACTGGTCCCCTGTAATGACAAGGCTCACTCACTTGGTGGTAACTCGCATACTACTCCTGCATCTTGATGGTGACCGCAGTTGTGGTCACCTACGCGTCTATGGGAGCATGATGCCAATGATGATTCAAAGCCTGAACAGCCCACTTCATCTAGTAAGATGGGTCCTGAGCCCTGGCCGAAGTAATTAGCACTGCGAGGCGCAGAGATTGCCGAGCCTAGACCAAGCTGACGGCAAGCGACCTCCGCATCTCCCAAACCCCAATTGTCACTGCAGATCGTACCCCATAGGTCATTTAGAAAGACTTCTACTCTCCCCTCATAGGGTGTACTGCCTCCAACAAGTCGCACTGCATATAGAATGAGCAAAGTTGATTAAACAGATCATCATCAAGAAATTGTTTAAAACTGTCAAATTTTTTTGTATAAGGAATACGTGTTAAAACATACTAGTTAAATGCAATATGTATATAGTAAACAATAATTGACTGGTATATTAGCATAATAAGTGGCAAATTTAAGTTATAGGCTTATAAAGTAATTTCAAAAATATAGAAATAGCTAAGATAGAATGCTGTTTCATTCAACACAATAGTACACCCTCTAGACACATATCAGTTAGAATCATTTCTGATAAATAAAAAACTTTTATATGATGTTTGGTGAAAAATATTGATTCAATATAGAGGAATCATCAAACACAATTTAAAAGCCATTTGGGTATATTTACGATAATTCGTAGGCTTCATAGATATTTTCTTAAATCATCAAATTAAATGTTTCAATTTATACTTATTGTTTCATTTAATCACGAACAAATATTTTTTGAAAAGCTCTCTTAACCAAAACTGTACTATCCTTTCAAATTCGGATGTAAACAAACCTGTAGGAGATAGTTGAATGCCATCCACTCTTACATCGGGAGTACCACCACTATCCTGCACAGCCGTCATGGATATCTGCAAACGTTCAAACAGTTTTGTTTTTTATTCGAACAAAGGTTGATGGGGTTTATCCATTTGCATGATTAGTATAGTTCGAAAGTGGAAGACTTATCAATGTAAGAGCTTCAATACAGTAATTGTCTATTTACATTCTGTTATAATTATTCCTAGAAAAGTTACCAACAATTTAAATTAAAACAATTAAATGAAAATTCATTCGACTAGCACATCGCACTACAAATAAATGATGTGTTAAATACACTTTTTTTTTATTCAAACATAATTATAAAGAAACTGACCAGAAATATAATATGAATGAAAAGAGCAAAGAAAATGGGATTCCAGCGTTTTGTTATTCTTAGACCGTGAACCTTGGGTTTCGTTTATATATAATAATAAATAATAAATGTGTCATTGTGAACGACATCACATAAGGCGAGACATAACGTAGGCATTATGATTACGTCAAGCTCAAATGTTAGCATTAAAGCACCATCACCATAAATGGCATCCTCATCGGATGTTTGTAGATATCCTTTTAAACTACACTTGCATATTATCACTATAGATATTTAATAAAAAATAACTTTCTTTTTAATTTTCTTGTAATTGGCGCATTTGTTCGTGCATGACAAGAAAACAAATATTGTTATTGTATAGTTACCATGGCAACGGGAATTAACCAATGGACTATAATGTTATACAAATATATTGTTTGAACAAATTGTTTAGGAAAATATAGAAAAAATCGAACAAAACACTGTAAAAGTGTATGGACTACCATACACTTTTACACTTTTACAGGCCCCTAGGACTTGTTGTTTTAATTCTACCATAATCACTTTGAGCTTGTACCTATCTCATGTGACTTATTTGTTGTTTTTGTTTAGGGGAGGAGGTCACCTGAGTAAACAATTTATACAGAGGTTATTATGAAGAAGTATTGGTTAAAAAAAAAACATGTAATACAATTTGTATCAAAACAATTGCCCAATTCCCTTTAATAAATATTTTTATAAACCAATTTGCATTTTACATGATAGTGCAAACATTACAAATGTTGTTATGTTTTGTAATTTGATTTCGCCTACCTGCAAGGTGGATGCACATGTGATATTTGCATCGAATGTCGTCCAATCACCGTTTGTATCGTGGAGGGTATATATGTTGGATGCTGATTGGTCATTTGAACACCCTGTTACTTCGAGATGACCATTATCCACCAGGTACCAGAAGGCCAGTCTTCCCACATTTGAGTAAAATGGTGGCAGAGAAAACTTGACCGCAGAATGTTGACCAGATCCCAGGTCAAATGATGCATGATAGTGTTCTAGGATAAATAGAAAACATTTTGGGAACACCTTTTCGCTAGATAATTTGCATTCAAGTGCATGTATTTGGAATTATCTTTCCGGACAAAGCTATTCCCAAACTACATTGATGTCACTCAATCAATACATGCACAATACGAGTCTTGAAATTAAGCCTATAACTGTTTGCTGTTTCTATAACTGACAAACATCCGGAAATGTGCGGATATTAGTTTTATATGAGAATGTCGTACATTTTAAAATATACTCTAAAATCACTAACAATTAAAACATTAATATACTTTCCAAGTGATTCAAACAGTAAAAGATGTGTACTCTGCTACCCCTCTTTTGTAAGTGGGATGGGACAGGACTCGATGGTTTACAGAATAAAATGTAAACGAAAATTCTTTCGAAGATCAGGAAAACGCCATCAAGACTTACAAAATCATATGTTGCTGAAAAGTATGGCTTTCAACAAAATACTGCTATGTCATTAAGCCAAAAATTGTAATCGATATCGGAACTGAGTTGAAAAGTGGTGTTTTTCGTATGCAGTATAATAACTTAACAAAATGAAATTATCACTGTTGCCATTCATAAATAAAACTTACTATTTTCTTCATCAGTGGTCACAATTGTCCAATCTCCATTATCATCGTCAACTTGTGTTATGGAACATTCGCCATTATTAAAATCACAGGACCACACTATAGTAAATTGGGGAAAAAGACAAATTTGGTATCTGTTTTCTGCATTTTAATTTATCTTTAGAAACAATATTTGTATTAAGTCATTGTCGATAAAATCACGTGCACGAATTCGTATTAAAAATGCATACCGTATCAGCATTATGAACACAGGCCCGTACCAGGGGGCATGGGGGAGTGGGAGATATTCAGAAAGGTTCTCTTTTTATTGATCTCGGGCAACGATTCGTCTTGCAAAACTAAAGCATTGGCCTTGTCCTCGAAAAATATTGGCGACTACCCCGGGCCCCCACCCCCATCCTAGATAATCTCGATTACACGACTCAACCAGTGGTTTCGGTCCCCTTTTAATAACTTTGGCTACGGGCCTGTGAACACTTATTGCAGAGAAACCGCGCAAAATATCAATAATGTTATTGCCCTAATCGTATATTAACAAATTACTGATTCGAATTTTACGTAATGACCGTTCATAACTGAACACTCGGCAGATTTTAAAGTGACATTTTCAAGTGAGCTTATAGGATGAACACATTTCCAATTTGAATGACCATGATCAATTAGAATAGATTACAAATAGCTAAATTGATTGTGAGATTGTAGAAATTGCATATGTCCCGAAGTGAGGTTAATATTTTATTAATTCGATTGAAAATAAATTGGAAATGAACTTGGTAAAACCTATACTACTCACCATGCTCACAGCCTTATAGCTATATGATAAGGGATAAGTAGTTTTTACATTTGATTTTTGTTTTATTTTATATATTTCCTCTTATAGGGTGGATATGGCTTTTTCAGCATAGCTGATTTTCAAAGGGGTCCAAACAAAAATAGAGGACGTGTTAACTAAGTATCATGGCGTAATGAAAATTATGTATTCTTTATTTGAACACCTCGAGAAAATGTTGGAAGCATATATTACATTCAATTTGGTTTCAAACATCGCCTGAAATTAAATGATATAAATATTATTATATATTTTTAGGCTGTAACACAGTTTAACGCCTATGCGTTCACTCGGTCACTGTTTTTACAAGGCTTGTTACTCACAATCGCATATTACTCCTGCATCTTCACTGTGACTACAGTCCAAATAATCAGCGACGCCAACAGGGCAGGATGTCACTGATGACTCGGTACCTGAGCAAGCCACGTTATCCAGTAAGATGTCTCCAGAGCCCTCACCAAAGTAAGCACTACCAGGCGCAGATAACGCAGAGTAGAAACCGAGCTGACGGCACACCACCTGAGCATCATCCAAACCCCAGTCGTCATCACAGACCGTACCCCACACGCCGTTCAGGTAGATTTCTACTCTCCCCTCGTAGGGAGTGTCTCCTCCAACCAGTTGTACTGTATAATAGAACGAAGTTACATTTCAAGGTGCTCGTACTTGTATTCAAATTATTATACATTATGCTTCACCAGACATGTGTATATAACCAAATTAAATGTTCAAAGCCACTATCAAAAGTTGAAGCTTAGAAATTGTGTCTATAGTTAGAATTCCTTCAAGTTCACTTTTCACTCATAGCTAATCAGCGGTGAAGCTATAGTGGGCACAGATACAGGCCCCCCCCCCCCCCCCCGATATTTGTATAACTGCAATACAAATTTAAATACACAGAGTGTACACCAAGTAATTCCCGTGAACCCCCCCCCCCCCCCCCCCCTCTCCGGTCCACAAAAATTCCGTTGGAACACACTACGCCACTGTATAGCTATTTTAATGGTTAAAGGGCTGTTTCTATCATGGGTTGAGACGTGTAGTGAGGCAATATTAGTGTTTTACCTCTACCCCTTGTACTATATAGTTCCCTATCAGTTCAGATGGCAGGGCGCTGGGGCAACAATCCAGAAGTCAACGGTTCAATCAACATATCAAATCATAAACATTGTTTTTTTTTAACCCCATCATCTAATGTATCCCTTAAATTTAAGCCTACAGTAACTACCCCCCCCCCCCCCCCAACATGATACATTTATTTGTATAATAAAATTGATCATATTTAAAGGAATTGTTCAGTTTTGGTTTAGGGGCGCTTTAACAAGTAAGGTTTCTTAGGTAGTGCAATTGGAAAAGGCAGACAATTTTAAAGATCCAATTTGTGTCATCAAATTCGGTTCAGAAACAGCAAAGATATCCATATCTGATTGGAATAAATGTTAGGGACTAACTTTTATTCAATAATTTAAGAAATATTTATAAATCCTAGACATTTCTGAAAATATTCCTAAATGTTTTTGTAATTGTTTTTGATGATCTCTCTATTGAATACTTATCTTTAGCAAGCATCACACTCACATAATTTGTTGGAAAATGGTTAAAGCTTGAGGTGTCTGGAGGTCGCTGAAAACAGCCCTGTGACCGCTTATTTTTTTACCATTCAAGCGTCATTGAATTAAAGCTTTTAGTTTGTAATGACCAAATCATGTTTGACCAGAACGACACTATCCCTTTAAAACAAAGAAATATTTACAATACAAATATATATACTAAACATGTATATAATGGATATTGCGACGCGGATATAAACATCCAAAGAAATGGCGTGTTCTGCCAAATGGTAATATACCAACCTTAAAGGGGAATTAACCCTTATCCTTTTGACTTACTGGATGTGATGAGAGCATACCTACTATCATTGCTAGTCACTTATTTCCTCATGAATATTCCCGATTAATAATCAATATTTTATGGCCCACTGTCGTCTGCTTTCAATGCCAACAGGAGGCGGCCATTTCTTCAACTTCTCGCGGTGAAATGACGTGTCAGGCGGAGAACACAATAGCGGGTTACGATAATGCTATTGTGTTCTCCGCCTGCCACGTCATTTCACCGCGAGTAGTTGAAGAAATGGCCGCCTCCTGTTGGCATTGAAAGCAGACGACAGTGGGCCATAAAATATTGATTATTTTCATTATTGGGAATATTCATGAGGAAATAAGTGACTAGAAATGACAAGAGTTATGCTCTCATCACATCCAGTAAGTCAAAAGGCTAGGAGTTCCTTCCCCTTTAAAGGTAGTGTTGAGTATTGGTATTTCCCGAAGTGCCCCCCGATATTTATTGTGAGATAATGAAAAACTGACTGTCAAATTCGAAAGAAGATACAATTTTAATGACAGAATAAACTTTATTTGATCAAATTCGGTTCAGAAACGGCTGAAATATCCATAAATATATTTGTATTCAAATAAATGTTCTTCACCGGCAATCACCGGGCGATATTTAGACTTTTTAGAAAAATAAAAACAAATGCTCGAAGACTACTTTGAAAAAAATCAGAATAGGTTTTTAAAAAGTCGTTGATGATATCTCTATTGAATCATTATTTTAACAAACAAGATAATAAACAAGATAATAATATTGACTGGCTTGTTCTTTCGTGATATATCAGAAATATTGCACTCAAGGCCAGTCAATATTATATAAATATTTGGGTGTATCAATACGTTTAAAGCAGTTATGGAGAATATAAAAAGGCATGTTAAAACCATTTTGTGAAAATTTGAGCGCGCGCATGTATCTTTATAGTTATTTGAAGCGCTCGTTTTCCCCTTTAATGATTCCAAAATAATTGAAATTAGGTATAAGTGTAGAGGGAGTCTTAGCATCCAGAGTAATGGAATAACAAAATCATTTTCCTTGATCCGCTCGCACTGTACGACACGCGAAT
Source organism: Echinarachnius parma (assembly GCA_037951105.1). Lineage (NCBI taxonomy): Eukaryota > Metazoa > Echinodermata > Echinoidea > Clypeasteroida > Echinarachniidae > Echinarachnius > Echinarachnius parma. Next base: position 20,853 of record JBAMJV010013482.1, read on the forward strand.
GTAAAACGTAACATTTGCTTTGAATTGTTAAAACTTATATATGTCGTTATTGTGCGACACAAATCATTAATTTATTTGAAGTTTTTTTTTTAACCATCCTAGCTACAACATAATACATTGTGGGAGAAAATAAATTTAAAAAACAATCGAGATATGATAAAATGTGCATCATCATCTCGAACGAGATGTATTACAATCGACAAAAATTAAAATGTGCAACTTTAAATTGCCATAGGACAACGTTTGGCATACGTTTTACCAATCAGGTCAGAATGATGTGACCGGGCTATTACCAATGTATACTTTGTACGTAACCCACAAGGTCTCCCGAACACGTTGGAGAGGGTGAAGTTGTTATTGATTGAGCAATTATAATTACTGATTGGGCAGTTGGGATTATTCACGCCTATTGCGCAGATGTCCCATCTCTCATCAGGGTCAGTGGTGTAACACCAGGCTCCATCGTTATAAAGGTCCGGGTTCCTGCAGAAGTTGTGGTCTCCCAGCCCCGTGTTAGGGTACGTCTCCGGGGTCCTATCGTGGCTGTGCGGGGCTTGCTTGGTCCATTTCTGACAGGTGATACCAGAGACGGTTGTAGACAAGTTGCCGCGGTACATCAGCCCCTGTAGATCGCCCATGACACATTCGCTTAAGTTGTCTGTGCATCAAAACGAACACAATAACAAAATTAGATTTTGAATTCGTCATTTAGACGAATTAAGGTATACGTATTGAAGTTACGATAATGAGTTTGGACTTTTTAACGCGAATGCATTTTTATTTATTGCAGTAGGGCAATTCCACGCCAAAGTGGACATTTGACCAAAAATTTTACAAGCATTTTTATGATCCAAATTTGGTATCAAATCAAAGCTTAAATTCTATATTTTTGGAATTCAATGAGAAAATTTTAGTTTTACATAATTGTAGTTGTTTTTTTTATAATAACTTTATAACCATAATTGAACCCCACAAATTTGACATTTTGGTGAAAAAGTGTTTTGATCCTGTGTTTGTTTTATATTTCCCCAGTTAAGCCTAAAATCCATTATTCTGACTCCCGAGATATGACCATTTCGTAAAATAGTAAATTTGTATGATGTATTGGATTTGTTATGCTTCAATGACTTCTTATTTTCAGCCTATGAAAATGTCCTTCCGTTACCAAAAAATCAATATTTTTAATTTTGTGGCTCACATAATTGTTAGAGAGCAGACCAATCTTCAGTGCAAAGCAAGTTGAAGTAGGCCTTCCCATTGCTAACAATTGTATTACTCATTGTTTCTTCGTTAATTAATAAATAACAAAAGAAAATGTCCTTCCGTTACCATACACATGGTAACAGATGGACAAGGTACCTCATATTACATATTATGACACAATTTATGTTCAAAAATTGGTCTCTCATATATGAAAACCCAAAATAATGAGACAATACCTGCAATGGCCAGCTATCAGTGGCGTAGCGTGGTCAGACTAGTAATTTTCTGTGTTTCAACCAATCAGATTTGTGCATTTAGAACATTTGATCTGGCTCACAATTGATTTTATCTCTTTCTGCAACAGGGCCCTTGTACCATGATGCCATTTGTCTGGATTTCTATCGTATGGGGATTAGTAGGTCTATTTAACTGTGGTGAGCCAGGGTGTGAATAGGCTCTGATCATGACTTTGAATAGGTCTTTTTTTTTATACAATACACCCCTATAGAATTCTTGGACATGGGTGTAGGTCTAAAATAATTAAATTTTACATGAAATTTGCAAACTAAAAACAAGGCTGTAGAAAAAGCAAGAAATAATATATCTCCAATTCTTTCATATGTTGTAGAAATTATATCAAGCCAAGATTTAAGCAAAAAAAATCTCAAAATTATTTGATCCACGAGGTAAAACGGAAGCTCAAAATCTAAGGTCAAAGGTTATCTATCCAAACTCGCTCATGCATGAACACAAATGGCAGAAATGGATTGCACATAACATCCCCAGTCCAATGACACCTTTACAAAATAAATTGACCCAACGGTTAATGGACAATGGCCAAAAATGGTGCCCACGCCCATTTCTTACAAAACTCCCCCATAAGAATCGACCATAGCACCAAAACCATTGGGCGGATTGGGCTAAAACTTAAATATTTGCGCTTTTAAAGGTTGAAATATCATACATACCAAATATTAGCAAATTTGAAGGGGGCTGCGATGAAAATGTTCAAATTTTTTAAAGGTGATTTGACATGGAATGACCCTACTGTGTTATATCATACATTATAGTCCATTATGTCCTTTCGTTACCGAACATTGGTCCGCTTTGTGTGAAATAACTCAAATATCTGCGGACAAATTTTAATCAAAGAACAAGTAAATTCTTCTTAACCCTTCAGAGAATGAAATGTGTACCCTTAAAATATTTTGTATTATTTAATATCACAGAGTTTTAGTTAAAACTGATTTGATAACAAAACCTTGTCCATTGTAGTGTCCTTCCGTTACCGACCTCATTTGTATGCATATTCAATAATGTGCGGAGATAAAAAAAAATTAAAAAAATTATGGGACCTTAAAACTGTATGTTTTGGAAGTATTGTTATCAAAATAGACTGTTCTAACAACACAAGTATTTAAAAATGTCTTTCTTAAAGTTGACAATTTGTGTCTCAGTGTCCTTCCGTTACCATGGATTGACCATGAATAAAAGCCATTGGAGCATGAAATATAGTAAGAACAAAATAGAAATGTAAATGCTTGTGATGTCCATATGCTATCTATGATACAAACTCATTTTAGACGACAAAAGAGATGTTTCCTTCTCATAAATGGTCTTTAAATTTCAAAATTAATTTTATTGTACAATTCCAATAGAATTTTCAGAGGTCCTTCCGTTACCCTCCTTCCGTTACCGAACACTGGAGTAATTAATTTCTCATAATTAATATACCAATGTAGATATTTTTTCTTAAAAGGTGGTGTTATACTCTGTGAACATAAGGAAATTGACTAGTAGCCAACTTAACATGATAAACCTCGTAACTTCACAGAGATTGGGTCATAACTAAAAAAATTGAAAATCCATGTCCATTTTGGCGTCCTTCCGTTACCGGTCTCATTAGTGTCCATACCTAATTTACATAATGCGATCAAAAATTTAGAAATAGTGGAAATCAAAGGTGTCCCAACAAGGATCAAAGACATGCCATTTAGAATAAAAAATCAAAAGCAGGATCCTGGAATTATTTGATTGAAGTTCCAAAATTGTGTCTGAATGTCCTTCCGTTACCGTGGAATTGCCCAGTACCTAAATTCATATTGTAGGATAGTTGAGACCAGATTACTTATAGAGCATAACCTCAGCTACAACATATCCAAATATGAGAGAAAATCGATAGAGAATAAGCTAGATATGGTCGGAAGTCCACTGTGATCGATTTCAAAATCGATTAAAATCGGTTAAAATTCACATGTTCAACTTTAACTTCAATATGATGACGTCATAACATTTACTTGGCATAAATGATGTATGTATTCTTATCTACAATTCATAATCTTTCCGAATATTAAAACAAAACTGGGGGTTAATGGACTTAAACAAAAGTTATGGCCGAATAAAAAAAAAGTATGATTTTACCATATTTTGCGAATTTGTGTGCGCGCGTAATTTTGACTTTGACGCGCGCGTACTCCGTTATTATAAGTTAACAAAGAATCAAATTGATAGGATGCAATGAGGGAAGTGGTATTAGGATTGCAAAGCATGTAAACAAATTTTTTTTTTTTTTTTTTTTTCTTTTTTTTTTCTTATACATTCGCGTTACGCGCGCAAAAACGCGCGCGCCGACGCGCACGCACGGAAATGTTTGAAATGATTAAAATTGGCTGAAACATATATACTCGGGTTAGGGTTTTGAACATTTGTTGACATTTTTTCATTTGACGGACGCGTACGCGCGCGTCGCCGAGTGTTAGCGCATGCGCATGAGCTTAACAGATGACGATTGACCTGATTAATATTGATGCAAAATTTGAAGTGAAATTGATGATGCATGACTGAGATATGATGATTATTGAAATTTGACAAAATGGCGTCCTGATGATGTCACAGTGATGTGACGACATTTTGTTGCACTAAGTCAGATGATGATCTATCATCAAGTGAAGTTTCATGACGATTGATTCATCTGATCTTGAGATATTCGACGAACAAAATCGGAAGAATAATATAGGATTTCATAATTCGTAAGTAAGCCGAACAAATTCATTTTATGTTCATTCAATTTCGCCGATTCTGTCAAAGCAGCTGTTATTTTTCGTTCAAATTCGTTTTTTAGCATTTTAATTCATAAAACGATCATTCAAAAACTTTTTGTTTTCATTCGAATTAAAACGTGTTTCTTTTTCGTAAAATTTGCATTCAATTTAAAGCGAGACGATTCGCGATTACGTAATAATGTCTTCCGTGAATTCAAATTCGTTTCTTTGCATACAATTTCACACGTTTTGCAGACAAATTAAACATGTTAATCTCACCCAGTATGATCATAGAACCCCGCAAGCTTAGTTCCATGCTAAATCCATTTCAAATTGTACAGT
>JBAMJV010013483.1:0-17820 GCA_037951105.1 Echinarachnius parma
GCATGTGTACAAGGTGTAAACATACAGCGCGGCGTGATCAGAGGCGTGATGGGGGCATGAACATTACAATATTATATTCATATCACATGGCCAATACCAATCACGTCACAGCCAATACACTGTTCAATAATCATACAAATGATTATATAGCCTACTCAATTACTATGATGATGATCGATGATGATGGTGGTGATAATAATAAGATAATAATGACTGATAACAAAATAGAAATGGGTACGACTGAAATATAACAACAAAACAGAAATGATAAGAATAATCATTACTTAAATCATTTTAATTAATATTAATATGTCATCAACATAATCATCATTGTCGTCATGGTCATGGTCATGGTCATCATCATCATCATCATCATCATCATCATCATCATCATCATCATCATCATCATCATCATCATATTACCATCAACAAATTTGAAACATCCATCTAAAAAACAGTAGGGTACTGATATTCCATAAATAAGTATCACATAAAAGCTCTAAAATTATTGAGAATAATGTAATTGATAAATAAATTGTTTCCTTCACAGCAATCAAACCAAACATCTACATTCACTATATATTATATGGATCTAGTAACTTTGTTGACATGTGCAAAAAGTGATGAATGGTTGATGCAATGTATATCGTTGTTATCTCATAAGACCACAGGGTATTGTGTGAAAATTTCAAGTCAAATGGACATTGCATGGCCAAGAAATGAGCGAAAATGCAAAGTGATATTCACTAACTCACTGCACTCACTTTGTACACGGTTTCAAAACTCCAAGGGAGTTTTTCTTATCTGAATACTTCGATCGTACATATCTCTGTAACGAAAGGGAAATTTGAAAAACCGAAACCTGTCCAGAATTGTATTGTTAATATAAATATAATAAGGTATGAGGGAACCGCTAGAATTAAAATTTTATTTTGAGGATTTGGACAATGTTACTAAGTCCCTTTAAGCAAACCCCACTATGTACTCGTCACTTTGACCATAATGGAGGGCAAAATATCAAAGAAAACCACAAAGAAATAATTATAATAAATTATGCATCATCATCATCATTACCATCACCATCATCATCATCGTCCTCATCCATCATCACCACCACAATAATAATCATCGTCGTCGTTGTCGTTGTCGTCGTCATCATCATTATCATTAACAAATTACAAACATTTCATTACAACAAAAATAAGTATCACACAAAGCTCTATATTGAAAATTATTTATTTGATACGTACACATTGTTTCCTTTATATTTTCCTTCACAGAAATCAAATTAAACCTTCGCATTCACTCTACCTTTGGCAATTATGTACTTGTCACATTTTGACTATATCAAAGGGCAAAATAACAAATAAAACAACATAGATGGTCACCAAAAAAAATCAATATATATGAATGACACAATTGACCTTTATTCATGGTACAACATTACAAACAATGTGCATGCAACCAAATCCTTAAACCACATTTCCAAATTCCAGTGGTTCAAAATAAATAATTTAAATGCATATTACATTATATCTTACAGAACCATGATACTAATATACTTTATACACAAACGTTTATTGTACAACAAATCGCTTTGTCCTTTGTACAGAACGAACAATAGCCGCTTGAACATAATTTGTATATTATATAGATCTGTGGATTTTAAAATCATTTTCATATTGTCATTTTCAAATATATTAATTTCAGCGAGCATCATTACTCGTCAATTAAGTATCTAGGGACACTCCACAAAATAATGAGTGACCGTTTCTATAATGAAGAACAAAAATCACTGTGGGGTGAATACCCAGTTTCTATAAATAAAAATGTATGCCTAAAATTCAAAAAAAACTTCAAAAAAATTACGGATTGTCTATTTAAATTACACAAAATTGCAGTATTTCTTTTAAAATATGGTTAGTCTTCTCAACGAAGTTGCCATGTATTTACGACTCGTTCCTGTAAAGCATGCTTATGTTTATACAGCCTTATTACAAAGCACACTTTATACTTCAATATAGAAACAAATATTGAGCTTTAACTAAAACTGAACTGAAGTATAATAGTCCTAGTCGAGGGGCGCTTCAACATGTAAGTTTTCGAGGAAGAAAACAAATATAAGTGTTTAAGAATTGAAAAGGCGCATCACATTCAAAACAAAACATCAATGTCTGTCAAAACAGCTAGTAGGTATATCCATGAATTCAATCATTCGAATGTCGTCATGGCTGTATAGATTTTAGTTTAATCGTGATATCTAATATGATATACATGTATATATTTTACTTAAGATATAAATATTGCACCTTTCGCCGTGAAAATATTTACCCAAATGCTTTCTAACTGATCATGTTCATCTCTATATTGAAGATTACATTTGTTTACAATTTGTAGAAATAAGGACTGAATTGCCATGGGCCCATTCAAAGAACCACACTAGTTAGTAGCGTGCTTCCATTATCCGTATATTTTCATTATAATATAGAAAAGGGCTATGTATACAACGCGATATCCTTTTAGTTGCCAACTATAGGTATGTATTATGTAAGTGCTTAGCCAGATAAACACCGTTATTGACAAAGAAAACATGCTTATTATTCAATCTAAAAATTAAATATAACTTTAACTATTATGAACTAATACAACTAACATCGGCAGCTCTGTAGACATGGTAGATCAATCACGAATATAATGTTACAGGGCCTGATAACGAAATATTGATTGTTTGTATATAGTTTTAACACTTTTCGAGGACAGAGTGAAACACTGAATGTATGGAGCCGCAGAATATCAATATATAGTCATTCACATTATGTATACAGGCACATGTAATTATAATAACCTGGGAATACAAACTACATGGGCCAAACAAAATGTACAATGTCAAGTACAAACATTATCATACATTTTGTGTGAAAGCGTAAAAGGTTTCTCTCCTCCGAACTTGTTCTTCTTTTCCTAAAAAGGGGAGATAAATAGACAATCCATCTTCTGCTAGAAATTGTAGAAATTAAATTAATTATTTTCGTTTGTAATTACAAGGTTTTAATTTGTAATGGTATATAATTAATTCTACATTACATTTTCTTTTATATGAGTTTTAGTTTGATATCATCTGAATAGAGGTAATGATTAATGTTATGTGTTTTGAGAAAATAAATATTCAATTAGATAATCATGTTTTTCTCGAAAACGAAACAATCATTACTGCACAATATGATCCAGTTATAAGTAACGAAACAATGTTGTACAAAATCCCCCTTACGCTGTGAACAGAAAATAATAGTACAAATCAGGATATTATCTGACCCTTGTCTGATTATCTTCATTACCAAGACCAAGATGATACCTACACTCTGCACTGGTTGTTTTTTGTTTGCCTGGTAAATTGTGTAAAAATATTGTCATGCGCGTTGTTTACCAAGGCTATGGGCTACACCGCGATTCGCCATCTGTAATAATGCTAGTTTGTGCGGAATTGCGAGCCAGTGTATATTGCATCGTGTGCAAGGCGTTCGCAAGATGACACAGCGGGTCTGATTTACGAATCTGAAGTTGTGAGGCAATAAAGAAGGGTATAGTCCCCTTATAGCTTTGCGCGATTCAGTTTTATATTCCTTTCTATAATTGCCAAACTCCTGGCTAGAAGGCAGTATGCATCATTTTATAATATTATATGACTTAGTAAAATGCGAATCATCGATTGGCTCAACACAGTCACGTGATTGCCATAATATTTTGTTATACAAGGTGGCCCAAAAAAAACGGAACGGGGCACTTCCCAAAATATAGTATCAAAATAATTATTTTGGATAGGGTATCTTTTCCAATGAAAAACGATACCAAGAACAGTACTTTTGGTGGTGTAGTTTTTGTTTTAGGGCGTTCTGAGTGACACCATGTCAGGCTCCCATTTTTGTCAATTTTTACCAAGTCAGTGTCGATAATTCGCACTAACTGCCCGTCATAGCATTGAACAACGAGCAATACGCGCGCTATTGTTAGTGTGCATTCAGCTGTGTGCCGAGAGAATGGGCATGGTTGTTTGATGATATGACGGGCAGTAAGTGCGATTTATCAGGCACTGACTTGGTAAAAATTCCGTTTGGGGGGGGGGGGGCACCCACTATTCAAGAGAGATTGTATTATGACGTCACAATGAGAGAGAGGGGTTCTATTATGACGTCACAATGACTTGTCAACATATCACTTCGAAAAGCCACATTTTCTTATCAAGCTCCGAGAGGCTGATAGTATGACTTTTGTCACATAATATAACAGATGTTAACTTTGTTGTCGGGAAAATCATGGAATGTTCCCTCGGGATTTGAAAGGTTATTCGTGTAGACAATAATCTTCCCTCAATAGCATTTCAAATCCCTCGGAGAGGAACATTCTGTGATATTCACTCCACCACCAGTTAACATAGATAGTGATACGGACGGCCTTACCAATATAAATATCATGCTAGGTCAAAACAAGGCGTTTCTCATGAAAGGAATAATGCATTAAGGGACATCTCATTTCATCAGACTTCAAAATGATAAATAACATTATTAATTTCTTCAGTACGCAAACTGATTTTGTAATTATTCATTTTAAAACCATTTAAACATGTTAAATTATGCATGACAATAACTTAAAGGGGTAATTTAGTTTTGGTAGAGAGGGCGCTGCACATCACAATTTTGTTGTGAGATAATGAAAAACTGAGTGTCGAATTTGAGAGAACATGCAATTTTAATGGCAGAATAAACTTTATTTGGTCAAAATCGGTCCAGAAACGGCTGAAATATCAATAAATATATTTGATCTTATAATTATTTGGGGCCCAAATAATTAGATGATTTTTTCAACAAAAAAAAAAAATGCTTACACTTTTTCAAAAATGTTCAAAAGTGTTTTTTAAATAGTTGTTGATGATCGATCTACTTAATCATTATTTCAATAGAACATCACATGCATTATTTTGTATGAAAAATGGTTGAAACCAATGCCTTTTTAGAAAGCGCCCTCTTGTGTTTTAATGGCTCTTTTGAATTATAACAGGCTTTTTACTTTAGTTAGTGTCATTCGTTCGCCTGAAGAAGAATCTGCCAGATTCGATAGCTCGCGGCTCCATTGATTTACAGGCTTTTTACTTAGTCGTTTGTAATTTTGTATACCTTTCGAGCATGGTGGAGTAATAACTATTAGTTTATAATGTTACTGTCCAGGTTTGGTTACTAAAGTTCAGCCTTACCAAAACTGTGCCACCCCTTTAATACAGTATTGGTATAATAATGAAAGGGGATGGATTGATATTTTACTTAAATTATATACCCTTATCAGGACACATGCACATTTCTAACAATCGAAAGGAAAATTCGGGTTTCCAATTTTATGAATCACTCTGTATAACCGAATTTTCATCTCCCGAACTAAACTCATCTTCGCTGCACTTGCATTCTTTCTAAGCGTTCAACCTTGTCCTTAAGTTGCTCATGGCTGCCCTTTAGTTTCTCATGGCTTTTTTTAAGGTCAGCAATTTGTCTGTCCTTTTCTATCTTGTCTATATTATTTTGCTTTTTGTTTTCCTCGAGATTCTCCACTTTGTTTTCGAAGTGGGCAATTTGTTTATCTTTTTCTAACTTGTCTTCTTCGAGAATGAAAACTCTGTTTTCTAGGTTAGCACGCGACTCGTGGGCCAAGAGTGCCTGCCGCATGGCCACAACATCACCATCCGTATAGTTACGTAAACGGTGGTGCCTCAGCCTCCTCTTTTTCAATGAATTACTCTTGTTGCAATGCTCGGACTCATCATAGATACCATCCAGCACCTTCTGGTTCTCTACAGAATTATCAGCTACGTAACGAAAGACTGCCTGCTCGTCTGTGACAGCAGGCTCGTTGCCTCCGACGGCTCCCAGAAGTTCATCATCTGCACACACCATCTTCCGAGAACCCACATCCCTAATAATTTAAGAACAATAGGGATATAATATTGTTCACTATTATAATGATTACATAATGACAAAACCAAAGAGAAAAGTGACACTTTGAAGTATATATAAATGGTAGTGGAAGTTAGTGTGTAGCGAAGGAGTATAAGTAGGAGTAAAAGGAAGAGGAGGAGCAGGAGGTGGAGGAAGAGGTAGTGTAGAGTAGGAGGTGTAGGATGGGGATGAGTAGTATATAGGGGAGTAGGGATAGGGGGAGCCTGATGAGGGGTAGAATGAGTTAGTATATAGAAGCATTATTATTATTAGAAGTAGTAGTAGTAGTAGTAGTAGTAGTAGTAGTAGTAGTAGTAGTAGTAGTAGTAGTAGTAGTAGTAGTAGTAGTAGTAGTAGTAGTAGTAGTAGTAGTAGTAGAGTAGTAGTAGTAGTAGTAGAAGCATTATTATTATTAAAAGTAGTAGTAGTATTTTAGTAACCAAAACCTGCACAATTTCATTACAAACTAATAGTTATAACTCCACCATGCTCGAAAGGAATGAAAAATTACAAATGACTTAGTAAAAAGCCTGTTGTCATTCAAAAAGAGCCGTTAAAACTAAAGAGGGCGCTCTCTAAAAACGCATTGGCCCGAAGTCTCATCAGTGGCTCAACTTGCTGACTTGAGCCTGGCCTAAACAGACGAAGACTACGGGTAACCGGTTGAACAATTTTGCACCTGCAGACCTATTGTCTTGTCGCTATTGGTCCCCGGAGATATTCGAATTGTTTTCTTTCATGTATCCAGTCAATCCCTAGAGTCTGCTTTTAGGCATCGCGACAATAGGCCCTTTAAAATTCAGTTATATTATAACTGGCCACCAGGATGATCCAGGACGCAATTTGACTGATGACCGACTAAACTATGATTATATTTCAAAAGGCCCATTGTCATGATGCATAATATCGGAACTCGTGGGATTGACTGGATAATGAAAGGAAACAATAAGAATATTTCCGAGGACTAATAGCAACTGGACAATTGGTCTGCAGGCGCACAATGCTTTAACTAGTTACCGGTAGTCTTTGTCTTTTTAGGCCATGCTCAAGTTGAGCCACTGATGAGAATTCGGGCCATTGGTTTCAACCATTTAAAATAAAATACTGTGCATGTAATGTTTTGTTGAAATAGTGATTATATAGAGAGATAACCAAAAACTTCAGTATTTAAAAACCTGTTTTTGAAATTTTTTAAAAGAGGAAGCATTTTTAAAATTTGAACGGTTGGTTAAAAATTATCGAATAATTGTGAAGCCCAACAATTATTACAAATGGCTATGTTTATGGATATTTCAGCCATTTCTGTACCGATTTTGATAAAATAAAGTTCATGCTGTCATTAAAATTGTATGCTCTTTCAAAATATATGACACTCATTTCTGTATTATCTCACAAACAAACTATTTTGTGTAGCGCCCTCTATACCAAGACTCAACTATCCCTTTAAGAATATAATTTAGTAGCATGTGTATTATAAATGACATTATAATACAGATTGCCTGAATTATTCAAATTTATAACAACAAATTAACCCTCAATAGCCCGGGGGGGGGGGGGGGGGCTAAATTGCTCCCCCCCCCCCCCCCCCCCTCGACATTTTCGCGATAATTTGTTAACGCAAAAACATCTTGCGCTGAAATTTCATGACTTTTTTTGTTGTACATCTCGCGCACATTTTAAGACCCTATTAGCGAAAACCGGAGGTACGGTTGCAAAGATATAGCACATAATCGTGACCAACGTCACAAAATGGTGGTTTCCAATGATCTTGTGTACCATGGGTTTTACAAGAAGTGTGTCAGAGGAATGTTTTTTCTGTTTTTCCTCAAATAACATCCATTTTGGCCATCATCAACTATTCTAGATAACAAAACAATGAAAAACAAAAGATTTAAAAAAGAAATACAAAGAAATTAAAAACAAAGAAATACATAATAATTCATAATTTAAAGAAAAATTAGCATTACAATTAATTGCAATTATAAATATGAAATTTAAATACATGTCATTAATTTGACTGAGCTATCTTTTAGATTATATGACAAACTACAAACGTGCTAAATTTGATTGCATTTTCTCCATAAACGGGGGGAAAACTGAACAAAATGAGAATTTCTTGAAAAAATGTGCATATTTGCATAATTAATTAGACAACAATTAAGAATAACAATAAATATATAAATTTGACTATACATTCTTGTAAAATACATGATGGGACACGTACGTGTACACCAAGATAGGTCAAAATCGGTCTATAAATGTAGTCCGGTGACTTATGTAATTTTGTGAAAATTTCATATACATTTTGGGAAACAAGCCTAAATCGACGTATTTTCATATGGAGATTTCAAATTTGCTTGTCTACATTTTTTAATTTTAGCCAAAAAGTGAGATTTTAGCCAAAAACTAAACCGCTTCGAAGAGGCAGAAAAATGACCGTCCGTTCATGAAAGACGGCATAAAATGTCGCGGTAAGTACACTTTAATACATTTTATCTACTTGAAAACGCATAACGGAATTGTTCAATTTCCGTAGGAAAACCAAATCAAAAACACAATTAATGACGTGCAGTAAATACAGGTAGATTACGCTCAGTTGCTCTCAGTCCCATACGTGGCTTTACGTGTTAGCTAATTTTTACAAAATCTGCTTTCGTAATTATACCCACATAATCAAGAAAATACAACAACATAACTTCAAAAAATATTAATTAACTGCATGTACTGGATATGTGTGTTGTACATTAGGCTCTAAATCGTATAAATCTAATCTGGAACTTGTGATACTAGACTAGTTTTAAGTTTAGTTAGACTCAGTCGGAGTCTGAAAGAATGACTAGATCGATAAAGCTATCGTTTTCAGAGTCTCTTTTACATTTTCTGTAGGCTAATGATAGTACTGTCGATCGGTCAGAGGGGTCGACAGTATAATACTGTACAGAAAATGTAAAAGAGGCACTGAACAATAGGTTTATCGATCTAATTCTGATCTAGTCTCGACTAGTAGTATATAAGTATAAGTACAGTCAAAGTCAAAGACAGTGCAGTAAGTGTAAAACTGTATTATAACTATAACTTAGTATAAGACTTAAGAGGCCATGATAAAAACAAACGATTTGTCGACCTAGAGTCTAGACCTAGTCTAGAAGTCTAGTTGTGTCTAGAAATTGTACAGCATACAGGTAGATTGTAGATGGCAGATTGGACGGAAGAGAAAATAAAAAGTGCACATATCTTTCATGAGAAATTCCCCTGAATTCCCTGAAGTTAGTATTGGCGATACTGCTCTCGAAGCTGTTACACACTTACGCTTGTTGGGTGTTACTTTACAGTCTAATTTGAAATGGAACCTTCACATTGATACTATTATTAAAAATGCCTCTAGACGTTTGTTTATTTTGTGCACCTTGAAGAAGTACAACCCTCTTATTGTTGATCTTGTAGCAATATATACATCATACATTAGACCTGTCTTGGAATATGCCTCACCTGTTTGGTCTTCCTCTATTACTCTTCAACAATCAGAGAAAATCGAACGAATCCAGAGACGTGTCACTAAAAATTATTATTGGTTTTAATACGACTCTCACGTATGAAGGAAGATTGCAAATTCTTGATCTTCCACTTTTGTATGAACGCAGGGTTGAAACTTCGAATAAGTTTGCTCAGTCATTATTATTATCACGACACAGAGAGCTGCTTCCCCCCTTGAAAAGCTCTCTACCCAACTTTCGCCCTTTGCGCCATAGTGATGGTCTGATTGTTCCAAAGTGCAGAACCAACCGCTATCAAAATTCAGCCATCCCTGCATTTGTTCGATCTCTCAATAGTTTGTGATAATTCTCATGCATCTGTTGACTTGTTTGAATTAATTTGTAATTGTGATTTACATAATTTCTTGCTAGGTCATGTTAATAATTGTTTATAAAAATGTGTTTTTGCAACATAAGTATACATGTTATGTTAAACAATTACTCAGCTTCAAGCTTTGTGCAGATTTAGATACAGTAGATAGATAGTTCTAAAGATATATAGATAGATAAATAGTATTTATTGGCCCACGAGTGGCAGTCTCTTAACTGAATTGCACATGAGTTACTCACGTTTATATATACACATTGTAACAATTATAGGACATTTAGTTTAAATTAATGAAAATTGTGTCTTTGTATTATTGCCTAAATACCATAAACAGTTAAAAACAGTGAACTTAATTTTTTTAAGAGAATGTTATTAACATGTACATACTACCATAAATTATAGACTGAACAAATTGACTTACTTTTTTTTATTTAAGCCGTCCACACCATCGCTGGGATGTGTGATGGCTTCTGCTTCACAATGGCTTGCCACGCCTTCCTGTCCTCTGTGAGTCTTTTGGCCTTGGCCAGAGAGTCAATGTGTCTGTTGATGCAGTCTGCCGTTATGCAGTCAAGCCATCTCTTTGCCGGTCTTCCCCTTGGCCGTTTGCCATGTATATTTCCATTGAGTAGTATGTTGGGGTATCTTTTGGGGTTCATTCTGCTGATATGTCCAGAATATCGTAGTCTTTTTGTGGCAACTCTGTCGATGATGGTCTCTTCCATGTTCAGTTGGGCTCGTATATGTGTATTTCGTATCCTGTCAAGTCTGGTCACGCCCATGATTCGTCTGAGGACTTTGTAGAGTTCTACTTTTGTTGAGCAGCGTACATCTTTACAGGTCCATATTTTGTTGAGAGCTTGGAATGCTCCTAGTGCCTTCCCAATGCGGTGTTGTACTTCATCAGTGCATGATCCTGTTTGGTTTATCGTTCCTCCCAGGTATGTGAACTTGTCCACTTGTTTGAGTTGTTTTCCATCAATGTTTATGTTCAGTCTTTGAGGTTGTTTGCTTATGGCTTGTACTTCTGTTTTGGAAATGTTGATTTTCAGTCCAAAGTTTGAACTGTTTTCATGTACTTGGTCCACTATTGTTTGCAGGTCTATCTCGTTGTCTGCTACTAGGACAATGTCGTCAGCAAATCGTAAGTTGTTGATGATGTGTCCCTGTACCTGTACGCCAATCTTGGTGTCGTGTGTGGCATACAGCATCACCACTTCGAGTAGAATGTTGAATAGCTGGGGGGACAGGACACAACCTTGACGAACAGTGGTTCTGAACCAGTCGGTCAGTTCGCCGTTTACTCTGACTGCGCTGTTAAATTGTTGGTAGAGTGCTCGGAGTAGGTTTATATATTTCAATGAATAGCCAAAGAATTTCATTGCTTTCCATAGACCTTCCTGCCAGATGGAGTCGAATGCCTTTTCAAAGTCGATAAAGCAGCAGAGAAGACTCTGGTTCTTTTCAAGGCGCTTTTCCATTATTTGTCTTAGAGTGAACAACTGGTCCATTGTGGATCGTCCTGGACGGAATCCAGCTTGTGCTTCGGACAGTACTTCTTCGGTTTTCTTCACGATCCTTTGCTGGAGAATAATGCTGAACACTTTGCCTGCATGACTGAGCAAGCTAATACCCCGGTAATTTCCACAATTGAGTTTATCTTTTTTCTTGTAAATTGGGGTTATTATGGCCTTTCCCCAGTCAGCCGGGAAGGTTTCTTCCTGCCATATTTTATTGCACAGAGTGTGGAGTATGTCAATGCCTGTTGATCCAGCAGCTTTAAGTTCCTCTCCTGTAACACAGTCAAATCCAGATGCTTTTCCTTCTGTGAGTTTTCGAACAGCACTTTCAACTTCTTCTGGCAGGATGTCTGGGACTGGATCGAGGCTGGTCATCTGTGGTATGTTGGTAGCTTCTTCATTTGTTGGGTTCTGGTTGTTATAGAGTTCTTCAAAGCTTTCTTTCCATCTCCCCTTTACGTCCTCTATCTCTGTGAGGATTTCTCCATCTTTGCTTTTCACTGTCTGCATTCTAATGTTAGATTTCTTGGTGATTTGTTTAATTGTAGTGTAGACTACCTTGGATTTGGTGGCCTGGTGTGAAGTTTCCACTTTCTTGCATAGATCTTGTATCCACTTGTCCTTGCAGCCTTTTGTTTTCCTTCGAATCTCTCTGTTAAGGAAATTATATCTTGATCTCTTGTTTGGGTCATTTTGTTTTTCTTGTTTAGCTTTCTTTCTCTCGTCACTCAGTGGAGAACCTCCTTGCTTATCTAGGGTTCTTGTTGCTTGGACTTTTTATATCCCAGTACTTCCTGCGATGTTTCGTTGAAGGCTGTTTTTACTTATTTCCATAGACCCTCAACGTCTGTGTCACCTTCATCTAATAGAGGGCCAAACCTTCCGCCTATTGCAATTTCATAGTCTGCTCGAATGTTAGGGTCTTTAAGTCTGAAGACATCATACCTCTTCAGGTACTGTGGTCTTGGTTTTGCTTTGAGTTTGAGACGTACGTTGGTCATGACTAGCTGGTGGTCCGATCCTACATCAGCGCTGGGAAAGCTTCTTGAGTTACTGATAGAGTTTTTCCACTTTTTGTTGATCATAATAAAATCAATCTTATTATGAGTTTTTTGATCCGGTGATTCCCATGTCCACTGTCGGCTTTGTTTACTTTGTTTGTATAGAGTATTGGTGATGACTAGGTCGTTTGCAGCGCAAAAGTTAAGAAGCTTTTCTCCTCTTGGATTAGCTTCCCCGAGTCCGTGTCGACCTATAACCTGGTTCCATTGCTTGTAGTCAGATCCTACTTTTGCGTTCAAGTCACCCATTACCACAAGAATGTCTTTCCTTGGGGTTTTCTCTATTGTTGCTTGCAGTAGGTTATAGAATTCCTCAATTTCCTCTTCACTATTGGCTGTGTTAGGAGCGTAGACTTGTATTATGGTCATTGATCCTGTCTGTACTTCGAATCTTGCTGAAATCATTCTTGGCGAGATAGGGTTGTAACCAAGGAGAGCATTTTGGGCCGTTTTGCTTATAGGATCAGTCCAACTCCTTCTCTATGAATGTTACCTTTGCCTGAGCATAGAATCCTGTGGCCATCATGGATGATGTCTGTCCAATGGGTTTCTGCGATCCCAATGACTTCCCATGTAAATCCTTTTAGCTGGTGCAACAAAATATCTAGACTTCCTGGTTGAAGCAGTGTCCGTACGTTCCATGTACCAATTCCGATCTGTTTTTTTGTTGTTAGTAGTGGTGCTTTCCTTGTCGATGGTTCATCAGCAGCAACTCCTCCAGGCAAAGTTCGGTCTGCTCTTAGTCCATTTGGAGGGGGACTACGACGTGTACCTATAGGCTTTCGAGCTGTTGCGTCATTGTTCTCTGCTTGTTGCAGGACCACCGGCTGGGTTGGCAGGTTAGTATTGGCAGGGGCTTTAACCCTGGTGCTATTGGTGTGTACTTCCATTGTGAAACAGTTTCGCTCATATTGTAAGCTAGGTGGACGAGACACTCCTCTCCTAGCCACCCTGGTCTGTTCGCCCTGTTGTGCTAGACAACAGGTTAACAGTCCCCACCACGAGAAGGTAGACCAGGACGATTACCCGTACTCTCACAAGTCGGTCATACCCCTCACGTTTTGCTTGTTACAGCAGTTTGCTACCGGGGATGTCTCCTCCTTGTATGGTCCACCAAATTTGTTACAATATGGTTGTTACAAAATGGTAAGAGAGTACAGACTTTTTTAAGGGGGACTTATTACAGTTCTTTTTATTTCAATGTTGCATATGTGGGTATAGTGGGATATAATCTAAGAAAGCCGCAGGAGCAGAATAATGGAATTTAGCATTATTTGATTGTAAATCTAAGTTAATGTGTAATTTCCTACTCTATGTCCCTTTCTCCCACTTACTCTCTTTCTCTTGCATGCTTCCTTTCTCTTTTTCCACTTATTTACTGCATTTCTGGCTTTCTTTCTCTTTACTCATTTTCCCTCTTTCTTGCTCGCTTTCCTTTTTCTTTTATTCTCTTTCTCTCATTTGTCTTACTTTCTCATCTGCTGTACACCTCTTTCTATCATTCGTATATACTCTACGTGTAGTTTATTATGCTTCCTCACATTTTGGAATTTTAAAGATGAATGTAAAGTGTTTAACGAATAATGTGCATCAGTTTTTTGTGCATAATAATTCAAGTTCAAGTTCAATTTATTCAACCAAAATATTAAAAATCAAATACAAAGTTTATACATGAATTATGTTGTACAATGTAAAATATAATGAATGGTTAGGGACACCTAGGAAGCAAAGCTTGTAATAGGGCCCTTTCACATATCAATACATAACAATATATTACATACACATTGATGGAAATAAATATTCATACATAAAACTACATTCGTGAGCCCACCCTACCCCGCCCCCCTCCCCCCAACTACCATGCATAAATACACTCATACCATGTCGCAGCAGATTTTGAAGAAAAGGAAAGAAAGTAGAAGAGAGGAAAAAATACAGAATATTATGAATTCAGTCTACTCAATTAGATGATAAAATTGTAAACAATTCACTTTTACACAATTTCTTAAATCTTGTCAAAGTTGTACTGGATCTTATATTGGAGCTGAGATTATTCCATTTGCTTATTTCCACATTTTGAAATGAATTAAGAGCATTTATAAAACAGCTCTGGTGAATTCTGTAACGTGATTGGTTAAATCCTGTCACGTGACTATTCATTAAATTTCCACAAACATATGCACGACCGTGCAAAGCAGGGTGCAACCCCATGCATTACTCGTTTAGGTTGCGCAACTTTTTGCACGGCTGTGACGTCACAATGCTTGTTTACATAGTTCGATCGAAGACGATCTTGCGAAAGTGATAAAAATATGATGGAAATTGCTTCATTTTGTAAATTATCTGTTCTGTAGTAAATAAATGTGTGCAATTTCGTAAATTATATGGTATGTGGTTTGATATTGGGAAGTCTTGGAATGGGAATGCATAAAATTCTTTGATAATTCTCACTTTTAACGAGAAAATTTTCTGATTTTCGGCGACTGTGATTGATCTGCTGAGCTGCAGAGTCAAATTCAGTGAAGCGAGTGCAGAAGTGATGATTAATTTTGTAAATTCCTTAACAAATTCACACTCTAGAGAGTAGATAGACTGGGTTACTAATTGTGGCGAGTCTGTTTTCAATAATCCAGCAAAATGAAACAATCCGTGGTTGAGCTTAGTTTTATAAAACTAATAATACAACAGTCTTATTATCGTACATTGTGTAAATGCATGGACTCTCGGCTATGTTAGCTGTGCGCATGCGCACTCGGTGTTGCCTCGTGCACATCGCACAGATAATATAGCCTCGAGTGCAATGAATTTACACAATGCACTCTAGACAGTGTATTATAAAACAGCTCCGGTGAATTCTGTAACGTGATTGGTTAAATCCTGTCACGTGACTATTCATTAAATTTCCACAAACATATGCACGACCGTGCAAAGCAGGGTGCAACCCTATGCATAACTCGTTTTGGTTGCGCAACTTTTTGCACGGCTGTGACGTCACAATGCTTGTTTACATAGTTCGATCGAAGACGATCTTGCGAAAGTGATAAAAATATGATGGAAATTGCTTCATTTTGTAAATTATCTGTTCTGTAGTAAATAAATGTGGTGCAATTTCGTAAATTATATGGTATGTGGTTTGATATTGGAAGTCTTGGAATGGGAATGCATACAATTCTTTGATAATTCTCACTTTTAACGAGAAAATTTTCTGATTTCGGCGACTGTGATTGATCTGCTGAGCTGCAGAGTCAAATTCAGTGAAGCGAGTGCAGAAGTGATGATTAATTTTGTAAATATCTTAACAAATTCACACTCTAGAGAGTAGATAGACTGGGTTACTAATTGTGGCGAGTCTGTTTTCAATAATCCAGCAAAATGAAACAATCCGTGGTTGAGCTTAGTTTTATAAAACTAATAATACAACAGTCTTATTATCGTACATTGTGTAAATGCATGGACTCTCGCTATGTTAGCTGTGCGCATGCGCACTCGGCGTTGCCTCGTGCACATCGCACAGATAACATAGCCTCGAGTGCAATGAATTTACACAATGCACTCTAGACAGTGTATTATTAGTATAATATTAATAGATCGCATGCTATTTAGCCTAATAAAACAAACATTTACAGTCACACTATGCTGGTACTGATTATTAAAAAACGTTAGATTCTGTTAAATAGACTTTAGTTAGTGTACGTAGCTGTAGACTGTAGTCTTGACTAGATTTTGTTTAGCTCTACAGATCTACCTCCAGTTACTGTGACATAGCCCGATGCGGTAGCCTAGGGAGGACCTGGTATAGGAAGCAACTAGGCCGGCCTATACGAGTCCTAGGACCATCATAACCCTTTTTTGTGGTAGTTCTAGGCCCTAGCCTAGGGGCTAGGATAGGCTTCTCTTCTTTCTTTTATTTATTTATTTGATTTATCTTTCCGGTATATATATAAACATGATGCCAAGGTCCGGAGACCAACAATGATCATGGTACAATATAACAATGATATTCAAAGATACATTAACAAATAACATGGTAAACAAATCAATTTATTAATATGAAAGTTCTTCCAATACAGCAACTTATAACGCTTAATACCCTCATATTTATGTATAATTTCCATACTGGTCATCTCCCGCTCATATTTAAAACTTTGTTTGTAATTAATTCATCTGTTCATCCTCACAACACAAGACAAACAATGTTATTACATAAGCCTCCTGTACGTACAACTCATGATGCCAAGGTCCGGAGACCAACAATGATCATGATACAATATAACAATGATATTCAAAGATACATTAACAAATAACATGGTAAACAAATCAATTTATTAATATGAAAGTTCTTCCAATACAGCAACTTATAACGCTTAATACCCTCATACTTTATGTATAATTTCCATACTGGTCATCTCCCGCTCATATTTAAAACTTTGTTTGTAATTAATTCATCTGTTCTTCTCACACAACACAAGACAAACAATGTTATTACATAAGCCTCCTGTACGTACAACTCTTCCTAATAATGATTTTGATTTTGAAAGCCAAAGTCAAGTTACAATACTTGCAATATGATCTACTGGAGATGTAGACTTATTCGATTCAGGTTTATTTGTCATATGAAAAAAAATGACCAACAATTAAATGATAGCAAAACAAAAAAGCTATCACAAGAGCAGCAGCAATGCAATTGGATAATGTGTATTACTACATGTACTACATAACAATAATATCTCTAGAGATATATGTGTTTGTTTGTAATAAATTTAATTTCCATATATATAAGAAAACAACATCAGCATTACAAAATATTTCAAATGCAATAATTATTCACTAAATGTCCCCTTTTATATGTAGATATGGAAGTAAATATGTAAGTCAATTGACACAAATAAACAGAACTCGAGTAAGCAAGAGACCCTCCTCCATTTTTGTGTGGATATTATTGCTAAATGTAAAGCTAACAAAAAGTAAAATATTTCAAGAAATGTAGACCAATTTGAGGTTAAAGTGGAGCATTATTTTAAGATGTGGCATAATAATCATAGGCTAAATGTTGATTGCCCTGCTTACTTTTATACTGTTGACCGTATCGTAATCTGTTCGACTTATACATGACTGTATAATGCAGTGGTGTATCATGGTTGAACTACCAACCAATTTTCATTTATGTATTTATTATTTATTGATTGAATATGTTTTTGTTGGGGGGGGGGGGGGGAGGGTGGGCACGATCTATATGTTTTGTTATTTGTAATAAAGACATTTCCTTTTTTTTAATTGAATTTTGGGGGAGCAAGTGCCCCCTCCTCCCCTTCGCTTGAAGTGCTTCACTGCTATATAAAATATTGGATACATAACAAAACTAATTTCATCTATATCAGACGTTTTGTCTTCAGGTCACTG
>JBAMJV010013484.1:0-12239 GCA_037951105.1 Echinarachnius parma
GGTCTATTTAACAGTGGTGAGCCAGAGTGTGAATAGGCTCTAATCCTGACTTTGAAAAGGTCTTTTTTATACAATACACCCCTATAGAATTCTTGGACATGGGTGTAGGTCTAAAATAATTCAATTTTACATAAAATTTGCAAACTTAAAACAAGGCTGTAGAAAAAACAAGAAATAATACATCTCCAATTCTTTCATATGTTGTAGATATTATATCAAGCCAAGATTTAAGCAAAAAAAAATCTCAAGATTATTTGATCCACGACGTGAAACGGAAGGTCGAAGCCTAAGGTCAAAGGTTATCGTATCCAAACTCGCTCATGCATGAAAACAAATGGCATAAATGGATTGCATATAACATCCCCAGTCCAATGACACCATTAAAAAATAAATTGACCCAACGGTTAACGGACAATGGCGATTTGAAAAACGGTGCCCACGCCCATTTTTGACAAAACTACCCCCAAAGAATCGACCATAGCGCCAAAACCGTTGGGCAGATTGGGCTAAAACTTAAATCTTTGCGCTTTGAAAGGTTGAAATATCATACATACCAAATATTAGCAAATTTGAAGGGGGTACGATGAAAATTTTCACTTTTTTTGGGTGATTTGACATGGAATGACCCATATGTTGCTTGAAAAGACATGCATAAAAGGGCAAGCACATATTAAAAAATGGTTTAATTAAAAAATAAATCATATGACTGATGAAAGATGAAGTCAAGCAATAAATTGAAAACATGTGCCTAGGTGGGTCAAATATATTTATTAGGCAGCCACATGCAACCAGAAATGATATGCAATGTACATAATATATACAATAATATAATATAATGGATGCTTGGAAAGAACACATTTGAGAAAATATTTGGCAATGCTAGAACATTTTTGCCTTGTGGCCCAGTCGGGCAAGTAAAAACAAGATTTGTTCAACTTCTAGTGGCCTGAAACCTATATCTGGTGGCCCCAAACAAAGAAAAACATAACAAATTCTGTGACATTTGCTTACCCAATCGGGCCAGTAGAATTTAGGATCAATGAAATGAAATGAAGCTAATTTTTAGTGGCCCCGGGCAAGTGGGCCTATGCTAATTTTGAGCACTGCATTTGGATTTCAGTTGGCATGCATATGTGTACAAGTTTATATGACATGCATCTAGTAAATTAGATAGGTAGCGCCTGTTTAGAGTTTTCAGATTATCCACAGAAGCTACAAAAAAAACTGGTATTTAACTGCATGCACTTAGCTTTAGACAAACAAGGAAGTGATTATTATTAATAAATACAAAAATTAAATTATCACAACAATTGGCATGCATAAACCAGCATACCAACTAACATTTTGATAACCAGAGTTGTAAACCAGAGTTGTAAACCAGACTTGTAAACCAGACTGCAAGCTTACGTTTTCCACTCCATAGGA
Organism: Echinarachnius parma; assembly: GCA_037951105.1. Lineage (NCBI taxonomy): Eukaryota > Metazoa > Echinodermata > Echinoidea > Clypeasteroida > Echinarachniidae > Echinarachnius > Echinarachnius parma. The sequence continues at coordinate 1,426 of JBAMJV010013484.1, forward strand.
AGTAATAATCAACACAAGGTTCGGTACAAGAACACTGAAATTATCTCCTCACTTGATGAACAAACAACACAGTAATATTCACAATGATCGTTGGTATTAAACAGTATCTGGTACATCTGTCCCAGTACATGTAGTAGTGCGGCTACCCTGCACAAAGTGTTATCGCGAGTGCTGTAAGTACTGAAAGTTAACGGGAAAGCAGACAACAACTCTCTACAGGCATGAAACAGGAACCCAGAAGAAAGGCTTGCTTCCTTCCACCTCCCACTTAACCAGATTTAAAACCTTCAAAAAACCCAATTATGACTAGCATACTGCACTCTGCTCTTACTTTCTACCCCCTGCCCCCCCCCCACCCCCCCCCCCCCCTCCTCCCCACTCTCACCCTCTAGCACTTTCTCTTTTTCTAAGAAAATAAATTTTGTATATGAAATAAGGAAGAACAATGATAGTCAAAACAAAGTTGCTGGCGTGACATCAGCATAAAAGGGACCTTAGAGGAAGTGAGTTTCGCAAGGAGAAATTAATGATTAACTAGATGGATCTTCGACTGCGCGCAGTCGAAAATGATGCCTCCGCCATTACGCGATTTATATCAAGCCCAAATCAACATGTACACTGAATTGATTCTGTCAACTCAATTTTGATGATCACAAGCTATTTTTGCATATATAAAGAGGTCTGTGACCTTTGACCTTTGACCACGTGACCCCAAAATCTAATCAGATCATAGGCCCCCCAAGATACATACATGTACCAAGTTTGGTCAGAATCCGTCAATCCGTTCTTGGGATAACGCGATCACGAGCTATTTTTACATATATAATGAGCTCTGTGACCTTTGACCTTATGACCCCAAAATCTAATCAGATCATCGGCCACCCAAGATACATACATGTACCAAGCTTGGTCAGAATCCGTCAATCCGTTCTTGAGATAACGCGATCACGAGCTGTTTTTGCATATATAATGAGCTCTGTGACCTTTGACCTTTGACCCCATGACCCCAAAATCTAATCAGATCATCGGCCCTCCAAGATACATACATGACCCAAGTTTGGTGAAAATCCGTCAATCGGTTCTTGAGATAACGCGATCACGAGCTGTTTTTGCATATATAATGAGCTCAGTGACCTTTGACCTTTGACCTCATGACCCCAAAATCTAATCAGATCATCGGCCCCCCAAGATACATACATGTACCAAGTTTGGTCAGAATCTGTCAATCCGTTCTTGAGATAACGCGATCACGAGCTGTTTTTGCATATATAATGAGCTCTGTGACCTTTGACCTTTGACCTCATGACCCCAAAATCTAATCAGATCATCGGCCCCCCAAGATACATACATGACCCAAGTTTGGTGAAAATCCGTCAATCGGTTCTTGAGATAACGCGATCACGAGAACGGGACGTACGTACGGACGTACGTACGTACGGACGTACGTACGGACGTACGGACGGACGGACAACCCGAAAACATAATGCCTCCGGCTACTTCGTTGCGGAGGCATAATAAAATGAAATGTGATGTGTGTGGGTGTGTGTGTGTGTGTGTGTGTGTGTGTGTGTGTATGTTGTGTTTGTGTGAGTGCCTGTGTATATTTATGTGTGATTAAAAGGCGGTTTATAAGGGGGGTTGCGATTTGGACAATTTAACCCTTACAGTGTCTAAATTAAAAGGCCACTGGCAGTCAGAAAAGAGGTTAGTATATAAACTTTAGTAGATTGGACAGAGGTAAGTATATGGGACAGAAATTTGAAAAAAGCGCTTGTTCAATACAGGCAGGCTTGAAAAGTAGCCCTGAAAATAATTTATTTTATTTGTCTCTGTCAGAGGTGGGTGTGAGGGTAAGATAAGAGAGATTCCTGGCCTAGACAATGATGGTCCTTGATCCTTGGACCTACATTGTAGTAGATCCTTGGTCTAGACCTTGGGCCTAGTTGGTCCATCTCCGACAGGAAAAAAGAAGGACCCTCAGAAAATGTATCGTCAGACCTATTTTTCTTTAAAATTCAAACCTTGTACCTTACTAAATTGTAATTTAATTTAAACTTATTAACTTAGTCAGATACCCACATGTTGCAGAGGCGAAAACAACTTGGCTTCTGCATCTTGCTGGCTGGTGACAATTCCTGTACAAACCGAAATGCTGTTAGTCCACTTAATATGTTCCCTCTGACTATGGCTGGCTAAAAGTGTGGCAATGGCGCAATCATCAAAAATCTTCATGCAGATAGTCTAACCAACTACGCATCCACATTTATTGAGCAAATTTCCTTGGAATATAGTTCTTCCAACAAAGATGAAAGTATGAAATCACAATTCTGGCAAATTCAGCTACATGTACACTTGCACTCATCCCTGGCAAAGGTTCCAACAGATGCGTGAATCGGAATCCTGGATTCTCAAATGGTGTGGTGTGATGATCGAGGTGACTTGTCAGATTGGATGAGCATTCTCCATCCTCCTACAAACACAATATAACTCATGTATCATAAAACCCAAGACCCGCCTCAGAATAATCAATCACATGTTCCAATCAATGTCACACATTGCACCGTGTCCTCCTAAATCATGCCCTTATACTATTGATGAAAGGATGATGAAGAATGGGAATACGGAGCCATGAAGTCTTTAGGACACATAAAGATTGCGTACAGTACTGCATACTTTTACTTCATAAATTATCTGAAACTGAAAACAAAACAGCAATCATAATGAGAGGTCACATCTGTCTTGTCTACGGGGATCTAATCCATCACAAAATCTACTTTTATCTCAGCATCCACCTCTGAAGAAAGATGAGCAGATTAATGAAGAGCTTGTCTGGGTTTCCTGATTGCTGCTCGAGAGAAGATTAGTCCCTCACAGAGGGGCTTGATGAGAATTTATCGCCAAATTAATTACACTGATTGCAATTAAGACGCAGAACCTTCATTTATTGCATCGGGAACTATTAAGACTTTGAAAGTTTGATGATGATGAATCACATCTTGCTAGGAGTAGGATTTGTTTTAAAATCCAAGGTCTGTTATTCACTCTGTACATAAACAACTGTACAAACATACATTGAACGAGTCGGTTTATTGATCATTAAACAAGTTAATGGTCAACAAAGACACAAACTAAAATTAGAATTCCTCTGGCCTGTAAGACACTGGAAATGGTTTCCCCGTGGGTATGTCAAGTGTCAGTGTCCATTAGAGTAAATAAAAGCAAACAAATCAACATTCTAATAGAGCTTGACTTTAAATAAAGCAGCTATGTACTGTAGTCAACCAAGTTCAAAGAAGTTCAAGAAACATTCAGCATTAATGTGCCAGTTTCACACCTTTATACCTTCCATACTTGATAACTTGATGTTTCTGATGTCAATGGAGACTTAGCTGCTCATCACAACCTATTTTGATCCCGCCAGTAAATTGTATTTCGGATCCAGGCTTTCAACTTTGCCATCCTTTCAACAAGTAAATAATGGACTCCAAGAATCCCTTCAAAAACAAAATACTGGAATTCAACTTGCTACATATTATGGCGCACAATCTAACTTCATAGTACATAATGTTCTTGATAGCAAAGCTTTATGTGCACCACTAACATTGAATTAGCGAGAGCCACTCACAGTCATAGTAGCCATAAATGTAATCCAGAGATTATAGGCATCTTCTTCTCTCATCATAACATAAGCATGCCCACTATGCTGACGGCGATAATCAAAACAAAAAAGTTATTAAAAGAACCGCCAAGATTGGCAGTGACGATCGACACCTGATCACCAATCAACATGAAAAGGAACTCCCAAATTACTGGGGTGTATAGGATATACCCCTATTGGCTTCCTTTCAAAACATTCTGGGCTCCTGCCCCTTCCCCTCCCTCCAAAGCGGTACCGTAAATCTCTATGCAGCTTTTTTGTGTGTCACCCTGTAGTGCTGTTGGAACTTGACACGAGTCTAGGCTCCTGTTAAAGCTTACTGCCAATAGTAGCATTCATCAACATATATGTACATTTTCTCATATTAAAAATAGTGGTTAGTAAAAAATAATTGCACATTTAAAGTGGCTCATGAATATATGAATATTCATGAGCAGCAGTGTGTTTTACGGCTCATGAATGCAACTTTTAACTAACCACTATTTTTAATATGAGAAAATGTATGATGATGAATGGTACTTCTGACAGTAAGCTCTTGTCAGGGCCTAAGACATGTGTCATACGCATTCCAACAGCACTACAGGGTGACTAAAAAAAAAATCCCTACATGTTTTGTTTTGGGCCAAAAAGGGGGATGCGTCTTGTACATAGGTGCGTCATATACAAAAACTGAAATACCGACGAGGAATTTTTTTTTAAAGTTTCATGTGTTGACTTTTATTCCTGATAAGAAATTGTATAAATTGGTGAAAATATACCATGGCTTTAAATTGTTCCCCAGGTTGAAAAAACAGTTGAAACCAGTTGGAAATTCAACTGGTTTTTACTGGTTTTAACTGGCATCAAACGGTAGCAATTAAAATTCCCGGTTCCCAGTAAAGATAAATGGACAGATGCAGAAGACCAGTTAAAACCAATAGAAATACCAGTTGAAACCAATTCAAAATACCAGTTGAAACCAACTACTTTAACTGGTCCTCATGTACTGGTTAATCCCACTACTGGTTTGTTGGTTAATGGTTTCAACTGGGTTTCTTACTGGTCAGCCTAACTGGGTTCTTACTGGATTCTTACTGGTTGGTTCCAGTAGATTCCAATTGATTCCAGTTGATTCCAGTGTACCAATTTCCATATTGAAACCAGTTGGCCAACAACTGGTATCAACTGGTACCAGTTGGCAACTAATTTTCAACTGTTTTTTCGACCTGGGTCTGAATGTAAAAAACAAAAATAATCATATTCATCATTATTGTTGGTAAAGGGTTGAAACATTTTGGTGTAAGAATGTAGCATCATCTTGTGATAATCATAATGGCTGGTATTTTAATGTGAACAGTGTCATAAACAATTTTGTTCATCCTAGATGAACATTTCTTTGACTTTCTACACGTACTGCATGTATAGAGATTAACTTTCACTACAATACAATCATGGTCACACCTATACACAATTGAAACTCAAGAGGGAGCTCTTCCACATTGCTGAAATGAAGCATTTAGTATTCCATAGGCTTACACTTCACTGTACATGTATGCTATTGCCATGTGTACAGTCCCTCAAATGTATGGTGGTAATTTGCTCAATGTTGCAGGTGATGCCAAGAGTGTGGATTGCCCATAATATCCTGTTCACTGATTGACAGGGGAAATCAGACACTGACTGTGCTCACTCTGAGCTGAGAGGGCGCTATTGATGTCATTACAAGCTACACAAATTGATTTCAATAGTAAAAACATCACACCATTTTCAACTACGTTTTTAAATTACAATACTGTAAATCCACATCCTAGGAGATGTAATTAGAAGTGTGCAGTATGTATACACGCCCAGAATTTTCCCACAATTATATCAAGTAGAAGCCCTTTATGTTTTCCTGACAAGTTGTTAAAATGATCAAAGTAAAGAACTGGTCCATATCTGCACTTGCCAGACTACTTACATCCATCCCCCAAGTAATTAGGCAAGTGCTTATTTGACCATTTGAATATAATTTTATGCATTTCATCTTGAATTTCATTTAAAGTTATTTCTTTTAGGAAGGAATTCTCCTGTAAGTTGCCCATTCATGCAAGTAAAATCTGGCATTAATTAAATCTTGGTTGCCCAATTACCTCATTGTTACATGTAGTGGCCCCGTTAATTCACCGGGGCGGGCTTGTAATAATTTCTAGCCTTCCAATAGGTACTGCTAAAACAGCGAGTACAGTTTGAAGAACGTAATTAAATTGGTTGATTGCAGTATGCATCATAGTGCTCACCGGTTATTGAATACTGGCTGACAAGAATAGCACAATCTGACATAATCAATTAGTTTGATTAGTAGAGGTTGAGTGAAGGATTTTACCAGTGCTCAAGTCTGCATACCTATAGCATGGTAGTACAATGTACGCTTACGCCTTACCACTTTAATTAGTGGTTCTAATTATAGGGACTAGGCTACTGTCAAAGTGATCAATATTGCATTTTACACCTTATTGCTTATTAGAATATGAATAAAAAGCTAAATTATGTAATCCATGTTTTTCATAAGATTTTTTCAAAAGTGATACATACCTGCCAACCAGTCCGATTTTGTCGTATTTAGTCCGATTTTTTACTCAAAAAAGGGTAAAAAATCGGACGAGTACGATTTTTAAGTCGGAAAAAAAAAAAAGTAAATATACATATAGCTCATTAAGGCAAAATATTCATGATCTTTATCATTGAAGTATTGCTCATTCAGTGTGGTCATATATGTTTAAAAATAAGGCTAAGATAGCACATGTAGAGAGCATCTAGAACCCTATAGCTGGACCCCGGCCGCAAAGGACTTCATGCTTCGCGCTCGCGATGCGCGCTTCACTCACATGAGAGTAAGATTTTTCATTTTCAAATGTTGGCAGGTATGAGTGATATTCGTAATTTGAGACCCAAATCAATACTAGAATCAATTGTAAGATGATGCTGGATGTTAGTTTCATAGAAAAAGGAACAGTTTACCTAGTAGAAAAAAATGAATTGATGTCAAATTTGATCACCCATTGCCCATTGATTTTGGCTGAAGGAAAAGCCATCTGGAAGACTTTTCATTCCGAACATAAATATCTTTAAAGCAAAATTATGGTACATACACTTCTAATTTATTTTCTATTATAACTTCAGCGCAATAAAGTACACAGGTTATGCGCAAAATGGTGTATTACAAATTATTGTATATATATCTTTGTATTGTTTTTTTGATCGGAAATGGAAATGAATAAAATGAATTGAAAAATATCACTATAATTAGGGAGACATTTGAAAATGAAAACCCATTTCATTCTTCTGTTATGCATAAGCCAAACTTGAAGGTACTAAAGTCAGAAATATGGTAAAGCTCTGGTAAGATATTTGATTGTATTTGACACAAGGATCACATGGATCACTTTAATTCAAATTTATAATTATAATACATATTATACCCTTATAATTTATTTTCAATTATAACTTCAGCGCAATACTGTACACAGGTTAGGCACATAATGGTGCAAATTACATTACACAGGAACACACCAGATGGTGTAATTGGTTTATTGTAGTCAAGGTGCCAATTGAATTAGCATTACACGGCTACACACGCAACACTCTAAACAGACGGATACTATTACATCTAGGGGTGAATCATGTTTCTCATGTTACCAAATAAATACCTGGCTTTCAATGCACCTGATGGTAATTTCAAGTGATGTAGATGTCAATACAGGTACATACAATGATACATTTTGTAGCCTTGTCAGGGGAAAGATTGTGATTTAACTGTTTAATTCAGTGGTAAAATATCATTGAATGTACTTGAGTTGTAAGTACTGTGTACTGTACCTTGCAGCCTGGTATATATCAAAGTTTTGGCAAAATTTATCAATAGAAATATGTTTCTATGATTTTGAATCAAAGCGTTACTTGTAACACTTTTTTGAAGAATTGTATTATTTTATTTAAATTTTTGCTCATATTTTAGCTCAAACTAATCATTTCCCAGGAAATGTTCAGACTGTTCGGCATGAATCTTACAAGTTATAATTAATTTGCACGTGTGTATCCAAATAATGTTTAAATTGAAAATGACAACAAAGTTAACAGACCGGCCCCGTTGCAGAAAGAGATATCCAATTGATTGTAAGTTACAATTAAAGGGAAAGTTGAGTTTTGGTAGAGAGGGCGCTAGACTACTTAATTGGTTTGTGAGGTAATGAAAAACTGAGTGTAAAATTTGAAAGAGCATAATATTTAAACAATAAAATCATCTTTGTTTGATCAAAATCGGTTCAGAAACGGCTGAAATATCCATAAATATAACAATTTGTAATAAACCCGGGGCCCGGGTTTATTAGAGAATTTTGAACCAGCCGTTAAAAATTCAAAAAAATGCTTCCTCTTTTCAAAAAAGTTACAAAATAGGTATTTAAATAGTTGTTGGTTATTTCTCTATCTAATCACTATTTCAACAAAGCATGACATGCACAATATTTTATTCAAAATGGTTGAAACCGATGAGTGTTTAGAGAGCGCCCTCTTACGTTTTAATGGCTCTTTTTGAATGATAACATGATCTTTACTACGTCATTTGTAATTTTGTGTTCCTTTCTAGTTATAACTATTAGTTTGTAATGTAATGATACAGGTTTTGGTTACTAAAATTCAGTTTCACTAAAACTGTACTCTCCTTACCAGAACTCAACTATCCCTTTAATTGTAAGTCAGATCATGTGTTCTAAATGCGCGAATCTGATTGGTTGAAACGTGAAAAATTTCTGACTTACAATCAATTGTATCTTACAATCGATTGTATCTCTATCTGCAACGGGACCCTGTACCTTTAACTTGTATTGCTTTCAAAGGTTTTGATATATTCCCACAATGCCTCTAGTATGATAAAGAATTAAAGGGATCTAGGCATGTACACTGAGTAAGGTACTGCTACATAATGTACTTCAGACCAGATCACTTTCACATGTTAAGCATCATTGAGCAATGATTTATCATTACATCTCAAGTGTTCGTGACAATTTTTTTTTTAGCAGCTGACTAAAATAAACATGAATTATTAAACTACATAAGGATGGCATGTATTCAATAAACTTTCAATTTCAATCAATGTTTTAGCATTTTAGTTTTTAAACATATACTACCGTACAAAGCCCTGCCAGTGTGTAATTTTTAACTATATAATGTGCAACCATCAGGTTGGGGCAAGAAGGATTTTAGAGTGCTCTACACATGTACTGTTTATGCATTAAAGGGATAGTTCAGTTCTGGTAAAGAGAGTAAAGGTTTGGTCAAACTGAACTTTAGTAACCAAAACCTGCACCATTACATAACAAACTAATTGTTATAACTCCGCCATGCTAAAAAGGAATAAAACATTACAAATGACTAAGTATAAAGCCTGTTATCATTCAAAAAGAGCCGTTTTGTTGATATAGTGATTAGATAGAGAGCTAATCAACAACTATTCTAAAAACCTATTTTGTAAATTTTTGAAAAGAGGAAGCATTTAAAACAAAATTTAACGGCTGGTTCAAAATTGTTGAATAATTGTGGGGCCCCACATTTATTACGAACAGCTATATTTATGGATATTTCAGCCATTTCTGAACCGATTTTTATCAAATAAAGTTCATCCGTCATTAAAATTGAATGCTCTTTCGAATTTGACACTCAGTTTTTCATTATCTCACAAAAAAATATTTTGTGCAGCGCCCTCTATATACCAAAACTCAACTCCCTTTAATACAGACAACATGCAAAATCACTGCACTAATCACCTTCTGGCGCTCAATTGAGCATACCAGGGATATGATTCATTGCAATGTGTGGGATGACCACCTCAAAGTGATTATATACTTCAAGAAGGACATTGCAGAGCTGCCAACATTGAAATTCAACTTGTAAGCAGGAAGATTTAGGGAATTTCATCAGAAATCAGTGAGATATCTATCAAATGCATACAACCTAATGATACTAATCTTTCAATAATCCAGAAGATTGGCTGATGGGATGAAATCTGATGCAGTAATCTTGGTCTATTTTCACGGAGTCTCCAGCGAAATCAGGGAGACTTGGCTGCTCTGACAATATTTGTACAGTAATGTATGTTTATACACAAAACCATTGCACTAATGTCCTTTTTGCTCTCAATTCAGTATGTATACCAGGGATATGATTCAGTGCTCTAGGTGGGATGACCACTCCTACAAGGGAATACGTAACACAGGACCAGTTCTAATCAACCAGATTACGATGAGACAACTTGAAAATGACTCAACTTGGGCACACCCACATTACACACTATACTATGTTTACAATCAAAATGTAATTACGACTGCACACATGTACGTGTACGTCTCTCTGGGCAGCTGTTCTTGACATTTAATTAAAGCAATGCATCAGCATACAGCGTTAACCTTCGCCTTCACTGCATCATCAGCACTCCACAAATTAGATTTTGCAAGAGAACTGATCAATCCACCCATGGTTTCATGATGCACCAAATATTCATTTATTTTAAGTTCAGAAAATGTGCAATATTTTTTAGTTCAGAAGACCAGTATTGTCTAGAAAAGTGTAATTATATACTTACATGATTACTGTTCCATTTATTTCCACCTCAAAAGCCAAGCTGAGCAGAGTTTAATGCTCATAAATTACGGATCCTTTGCAGTTTGCAGTCTGTTTGGTCTACCAAACTGGACTCAATGTAACGCTCCCCTTTGTACAAAAACTGGTTCTTTTTAAACTGGGTTTACAGAATGAATAGAAATATTGTATACATGTGCAGCGAGGTGCACAATATGCACACAAAGAGCCAAAGCCACAAAGCAGGGCTGTAAACCATTTTAGGGCTTCACTGAACAGTGTAATCATTCAGAAAACCTTCCACTCTGAGTGTACAATTGTAATTTGGCATCATAATTTGTATACATTTCTTCTTGAAATTATTCTCAATGTTTTGTATTTTCTTTAAAATGTTGTCAGGGATACATGTAGTTGAGTTCTGGTAAAGAGAAAACAGTTTTGGTCAAACTGAATTTTAGTAACCAAAACCTGCACTATTACATTACAAACTAACGGTCCTACCAATCACCGCGGACACCGCGAAGCACTACGAAGCACTACGAATTCACTACTAAGCACTACT
>JBAMJV010013485.1:0-49765 GCA_037951105.1 Echinarachnius parma
GCATGTTACATGTACTACATAGTGATAATTAACTTAAAATGCATAATTAATGCAAACTAATATTTCTTAGAACATTTATTTAATAAAGGTTTTTGTTGTTGATGATAAAGATTACATGTCATTTGGTTTTAAATTATTAAGAATGAAGTTCCATAATGTCTAATTTCGTGAGTTGTGGTATTGTGAATGGTTTGAGACACCTCAGTAAAATTGAATGACCGGGGGACAGTAAAAACTACTATTAAGCAATTAATGCTGACCAAACATTTACCAGGTGCCTCAATCACCATTATGTTTGTGATAGTAAAACAAATCAAGACAGTTGAAGATGACCTCGCATATACAATATTAATTAAACATTGCTAGCTTAGTTCCACGCTAAGTGTATTTCAAATGATACGGATCAGTGAGCAGCAAACATTTTACATAGTCCATACTTAGGATTAGCTGGGTAGGCCTTAGGACCCACTAAGTTAAACCTAGTTAGCAACTATAAGATGAATGTGTTAAAATTCTTTGCCACGTCATGTCATCAAAAATAGACTTAGCATGCAACTAAGCTAGCAGGCTGTTATGAATATGGGCCCAGGTCTTTCTTTCATTATTTGTTTTCACTATAAGAGTTTACTATGCGTAGTAATATTATAGTAATTGAACCTCCTTGAATTGGTTATAAGGGTATCATTCTTGCATACCTGAGCACCAGCTGCAAATGTTATCGTCGTTTTCATCAATCTTTTTTTATGATCCATCTGGCAACACAATTTTACAAAAACTAAATACATATTAAGGTGAGAACAAGAACATTCACAGTGGCTCGAGTTGATTGAATGCACCTCCAAAATGTATTTGTGTATGCCTCGGTTCGAAAGGGCATTACCCAACTCTGGGAAGAAAGCCAAATATATGGCAGCTGTATCGTTGACTCACAAAACGCCATCGCCAACTCAAGATCCTCCTCCTAATCATCATCATCATCACCATCATCATCATCATTGCCATCACCATAATCATCCTCATTGCCATCACCATCGCCATAATCATCATCATCATCCTCATCACCATCACCATAATCATCAGCATCATCATCATCCTCATTTCCATCACCATAATCATCATCCTCCTCATCACCATCTCCATAATCATCAACATCATCATCACCATCATCCTCATTGCCATCACCGTTATCATCATCATCAATATCATCATCATCATCATCCTCATCATCATACTTATTAACCATCAACATCACCATCATCTCCATCAACATTACTATATCCTCACCATCATCATCACCATCATTAGCAGCAGCATCATCCGCATTGCCATCACAATAATCATCATCATCATAATAATCATCATCATCAATTAAATGTGCTGAACACAATGACCACAAACAGCAAATTTTGATTCAGACTAGTAATATACATTAACAATAATAAAATTTAATATATAGTTCATTATTTTTTGTAGTGTACAAGCATTTTACATAGTTTACAAGGTTTTCATGAAAAATGAAAAACATGAGGGCGTCATAATAAAAAAGGATCACTTTCTTCTCAGTCTTTTGGTATCTACACCAAATTTCCAAAATCTTTTACTTACATGGAGTATACTCAAACATGTCTAATCAGCTACCTGTTTATAGCAGCCAACCTGCCTATAGTGGCCACCAAAAAATGATCCCCTGCAGAGAAAACACACATTATGGAACCTGTCTACGGTGGCCACTTTCCTTGTTTCCCTCAGGTGGTCATTATACACAGGTTTGACATTACTTGCAAAAAATTGAAACTTCACTGGATGAAAATACTCTTATTCACTCAATCTTCAAAGCTACCGTGTTGGCAACTAATTAGAGGCATAAGCGTGGTCTGACTCATTCGTTTGTTTCTCTTCTGGATTTAAATAATGTCCCGTCATCACTGGATCATCGTGGTGGCCGTCTCATGTTGGGGGGGGGGGGGGGGGGGGGAGGGGGGGGGGAGGGGGGGGGGGGCCAGACTGTAGGTATTTCTTTAATTTCTATAATTATAATTTTGCCTTTTATTGCCATTCAAATATTATGCCCCCCCCAACCACCATTCCTCCCCATAGCTACGCCACTGCAAGTCATCACAGTGCAGCCAGACTCTTCAACTGTTCACCGATCTACAAGATAGCTTCTCAGGAGGGTATCACCATGGAAACGAGGTTAAAGTTAAGGTTAAAGTCTCAGTTTGGGGTTAGACAGAGACCAGTATATATGGGTCTCTGGGCTTGCATCTGGGGCTCATCATACTCGGGACAGGTCCATATATATTTGGGATTCTTCTACAATTTCCATATTTTGTTAGTGAAAATAATAATAACAAAAACGTTGAGGAAAAATAGTGACTTGGCTTGATAAAGAGGATGAAAGCTTACCAGTAACATCTTAATGTTGGTCTGGTTTTGACCCCAACTGAAGAGAGTTTTACGAATAATAACGGTTATTTTATATCGCACTATTCGCGTGACCATCATAGCGCTTTATACTATCATTTCTGGGCCCCTTTGTAGAAAGAGATACTATCGATTGTAAGAATACAATTAATTGTAAGTCAGATCATGTGATTGAATGCACAAATCTGATTGGTTGAAATGCACAAATTTGTCTGACTTGCAATCAATTGCAACTTACGATCAGCTGTATCTCTTTCTGCAACACACAGTGCACATTTTCCGCTCCCCCAGAAAGTATTCCAGCAAGTTGAATCCTCAAGCCTCAACAGCTCTCAGGTCTATCTGTTGGACCCTCAGTGACGTCTCATGGGTTGACAGGGAAGATGTTGCTGCCAACAACTCTTGACATCTGGAGAATGAAAGGTGATAACGAAATGAGAACAATCAAAGTTTGCATTTGGTAAAAAACGAGTTGAAAAATAGACCTCTTTCTCCGAAGGATCTCTGCTCGAATGCTTCCCAGGGAGTTGAAAAGGAGCACATTTTGTTTTCTGGATTGATTTTTATGAACAAGGTTATAATATCATAGGCAGGGAGTTTATTAATATTATCATTATCACTGTTACTATCATTGTTGTTATTGTGATCATTATCATCATTATTATTATCATCATCATCATCATTATTTGTCTGGGGCAACCAGATTCAGGTCTCGGGCCACTAGAAATTGAAACAACTCTTGTTTTTACAACACAAGGCAAAAAAAAAAGTTAATTTCTAGCATTGTAATTATGTCATTCACCTCTTGAGCTCTGTGCTCTCATTGGCCACGGCCTGCTCCAGCATGCTGATGGCTGAGGAGAAGGCGACTAGCTTGGGCTGCTTGCTCCTGGTTGCCATGGCAATCTCGCCCAGCAGGTGCTCGCTCTGGTTCAGGGCTCTCTCCAGTGAGTCTAGTGGAGACAATATACATGTTCATGAAATTAAGTTAAAGTCCTTCGCATGCCAATTTGGCCTAGGCCACATGTCTACTATACATTTACATAGTGAAAGCTACAGAAGGGGGCTAGTCCTCTGGTAACTTTGTGTGGTTAACTTTCTCTTCTCCATTCTATAAAATGCAGAGTGACTGGTGATTATTAAGGGTACCATTTTTCAAGTCTTTGGTATGACCTGGTCAGGGTGGGAACATGGGACCTTCTGTGCATGAGGCAGACACTCTTAACAGCTTAGCCACCATGCTTGGTTAATAAACATGATATAAATGACTAAAATTCTGTGTCTGTATGATACAGATATTAAACTATCAAGTACAATTTTGTTATGGTATAAACAAATGTGTAACAGCCATTAATGTTAGTCAACTCTAGCAAAAAAGCGTTTTCAATATAACAAACTGAAAAGGGGGGATAATCTCTGAGAGTTTGAGCCAAATCGGTCAAGAAAAAACAAGCAAAAACAAAATGGCTCTTTAAAAATGTCCATTTGTTTCTAAAGGGGATTCAAATTGGCAACATACTCTGATAGGGCTGCGAGCTCTACATGTTCTTAATAACAATATCAGGATCACTTCTCAGTACACATAGTCAATGTACAACTGCACACAAAATCGCCTACAATACACACAGGTACCCAACAAGAGTGACCTAGCTGTCTTCAACTCACAGTGAAACTGATCTGTATCTTCCGGCATCACAACGTCTGTTAGTTCCACTTGGTGCCTGGTCGTGTCCAATGCATGGGCCAGAGTGCTGTACTGCTGTCTATACTGGGACAGGTGAGCAGCAACAGGGCCTAGACCCGTTTCCTATTTGAACAAATAAAAATAAATGAAAGATAGAAATGAAATTAGAATAGAACTTAAATATCTAAACCCCAAAAAGTAAAAAAATGGTTGGTATCCTCTGGCATCACGTCTGATAGTTCCACTTGGTGCCTGGTTGTGTCCAATGCATGGGCCAGAGTGCTGTACTGCTGTCTATACTGGGACAGGTGAGCAGCAACAGGGCCTAGACCCGTTTCCTATGTGGACAAATGCAAATAAATGAAAGATAGAAATGAAATTAGAATAGAACATAATTATCTTAACCCCAAAAGTACAAAAATGATTGGTATCCCCTGGCATTGCAATGTCAGTAAGTTCCACCTGGTGCCTGGTCGTGTCCAACGCATGGGCCAGAGTGCTGTACTGCTGTCTATACTGGGACAGGTGGGCTGCCACAGGGCCTAGATCGGTTTCCTATGTGGACAAAATTATGAATAAAATTTAACTCAAAAATTCAAAAAAGTTCTGCAATTCGAAAGTTTGAGCGTTGATATTTCTCTTGTTACTATATTTTAATCCTACTAGTAGTTGGTATTATTGAAAAGCCCCAAAAAAGTTGGAGCATTGATTTCTCTGTTGTTACTATATTTTAATCCTGCTTGATTTGGTATCATTGAAAAGATTGTTTATTTCCCTTTACATTCACACCCCATTTGTAATGAGCATATGATCTGATTCATATGAAATTCTTGAACCTTTATAGTGCCACAAGTCACAAAACTCGCAGACTCAGATCGATTGATTCGTTTCTAACTGCACATATAATAGATACATTTTTAATGAATTTTGTACAGACACTCAAACTTCATATCTTGGGGATTAAGTTATTCATACAAGTTGATAAAAAAAAATCTAGCACCCACAGGGTCAATGCAGGATGGTAGACATTTGACAGAATATATAGAGGGGGAGGTAGTACCTGTATTTCAAGCTGCTTGTCCAGCATGGAAGCATGTTTCAGTCTTTCATGATTGATCTGTGTTGCAATTCTGATTCTGACACATATGAGTAAAGTCTCAAACAACACTTTTTGACAAATCTGATAAAATTAATGGATCACTTTAATTTAGGATTGTAGATAATTGAAACATATAATAATAATATATCGCACTTATATAGCGCCTAATGCAGAACAGCCTCTAAGTGCATTATTACCCCTGGTCATATGGTACAGTTCAGATCCGCACAATTATCTTGTACACATTCTCAACTCCCCGGGGAGCATACTAGCGGCGGGCAACCCTATACGTGCACCAAGCTAATTTTCACCAGACCAAGTACCCATTTATACACCTGGGTAGAGAGCAGCAATGTGGATTAAAAGCCTTGATAAAGTACCTGTATCTCAAGCTGCATGTCCAGCACGGAGGCATGTTTCAGTCTGGCCAGCTTCAGTTCACAGTTGGCTTTCTTTCGCGCCAGTTCATCATTCTCCTTCCACAGGGCATACAGCTGCGACTGTTAGTAATGAATCAATCAAATACAACCATCTAATTTCAAACATATATATATATCTATAAAAAGCTGCATCACTTCACACAATCCCTCACACTTTCCCTATTTGATTTCATATCCTTCAAGTTTGTGTCAGGTTTATATAGCTCTGAGCATTGAATAGGGTTTCTGGGAAGGGCCATGTGGCTCAATAGTTAGACCGGACTAGCAATCCGGAGGTCTCTGGTTCGATTCCCAGCGAAGCACAATTTCCTTTGCAATAAGTCTAATCTGTGTATGACTATCTGTGACTACCTATGGGAAACTAGAAAAGTTGTCAATGTAGTCAGGTGACGACTATATTAAATTTCAATACCAGAGGGATTTTTTCTTCTCATTTTGGCATTGTCCATTTAACCCCTTGACTACGGGAACCGGGTGGGTTGTGTACTAAGTCTACGGAGATTTCAGAATCTCGAAGGGAACAGGTTAAAATCTAGTTGCCTATCAAATAGAGCAATTAAAAAAATCTCTTTAAAAAAAATACTTAAACATGTTCAGGACTGATTGATTTTGCTATGACATGTAATCTCCATTGAACTAAACCCAAGTATTTTCAGGACCTGTCTGTCCTAAACGGGTTAATAACTAGCCAAAACATCACATTTTTGCATAACACATGCCTGGATTATATAGCCACTATTAATCAATTGATACTTTTGTCCCCCCTAAATCAAACTATACACTTTTGTTTTTTTCATTTTCATTTCATTTATTTAACCATTATAAAAACAACACAAATATACAAATCAGTGGAAAGTAATCACTATACAAAATATCACAACAAAATAATGGTTAGGACCCCTGAGAAGCAGAAGATGCTTATATTTGGGGCCCTACACAACAAAATTAAAAAATACTAACAAATTCATAGAGTCGTTGTAATTTGTTCTTTTGTTAAATGTACAATATTCAAACTTACCATTGCCTCTTTCTCTTTGTCCGCCACAACTTTTCTCATCTGCAGAACAAGTAAATAAATAAATAAATAAAGATTTGTAGGAACCAAAGCCCTAAAGTTGCTTTCAATAGATAATTTGTTGTCCTTTTTTACATTTACATTACCGTAAACCGGGGTGACTTTGGCCGCCGGTGTGACTTTTGCCACTTTTTGAGAAGGATTTAATTCCATCAAGTCTCACTCTTTAGAACTTATTTCTGATTCCATACATAACCCTATAAGAATATATATTTGAAACAATAAGAAATTTGTCTTCAAAAGTGAGGGTTGATGAAAATACATTCATCTCAAAAAGTGGCAAAAGTCACCCCGGCGGCCAAAGTCACTCCGGTTTACGGTACATCTATAAATGGTGTTTAATCTGTTTATTTGTATGTTTTCAATGTGTTCAATCCTTGATGCACGTTTACCATTTGTAAATTATTTGTTTGTGTATGTGATTTTAGATTTTTTTGGAATAAATAATTGAATTGAGAGGAATGTAGAGGTATATATTATTGGTTGCCCGTGAGCCACTTGGCAGGAATGCTCCCAAGGGAGTGAAGATGGTGCACACAATGTGTGTTGGCTGGCACCGTTCTGTAAAGCACTATTTAGGGATGATACCAGCGCATCGGGATACATGTGATATGCGCGTTATAAATATTATATTATTATTATCATATTACATACATATGAAGATGCATATTTTATACAATTTTAGATTTTATTATAATCAGTCAAAGAGTGTGCAAATTGGATGAGAAATTTCAAAGTTATGACCATTTGACCCAAAAAAGCTCCCTCCCCCCCAAAAATATGTATTTTGACTAACTGCTCTAATAAGAACAAAGATAATGTCGCCCTCTTTTGCTAAAAGACTGAAAGAAGGCAATCTGGCAAGTGCTAGTGTTGAGCTCTGGATATACTGTATGTTACCTTTGTATCAAGGAAGACTGCCTGTATGTATCTTGCATACAATATGTCCAGGTCCTGTGAAGTGAGCTGCCTTGCTTGCTGTATCAAATAGAGCAAAGAAAACAAAATGATGCTATTTTTGTTTCTATTGAAATTGGTCAATATTTATTTTGAGGGCAATTTCAAATCAGTTGTTTGCTCAACGGGTGCTGTCGTTATACAGGATATAATTATCTGTGTATTTTATATTGTGTTTTGCTCATGAATATATTGTTTGTTTATTTACTTGTTCAAAAAAAGTATAATTTGTGCAATATGTAAATAAATTCAAATTCAACTGCTATTAAACCGTTTTTTTTTTTCTCAGCCCATTCTAGTTAGAAGCTTGCTAATCCTATTACACAAACCTGAAGGATAAGATATCAAAGAGAAAGCATGAGGCACCAGCAAAAGGGATGGAGCTTCTCTCTCTTACATATATGATATGTATATAAAAAGGCAAATTCAAAATACACAGGGATAGCTACTGGGATATTCACACCGGTCGCCCTTAACTTCTCTTAACCTCATTACCATATGACGACTCCTACAGGTCAAGTACACAATGAATAGAAACCTATAATGGTATTAATACAAGTTAAAATAGATTCCAAAGCACTTACCTTGTGTCCAAGTGAGCTGTATGCCGAGTCTTGACCAGCAGATGAGGACATCATGGAGTAATCACCGGTCACACTGGACATGACTAGCAATTATGAAAAATACATACAAGATTGAGTAAATTTAGAATAAATTCAAAGATAATACTGTATCATGTTAGTTGATATAAAAACCGCACCTATTATTATGCTTATTATTAAGACCCAGAGGTGTTGATTCGTTCGGAAAACACAATGCAACAATGCTTGCCCCCCAATGCATTGTCTTTTCCGAACGAATCAACGCCACTGTTAGGACCTCCGTCTTTCAAAACGTAAACCGACCAGAAGTAATAATAATCAGGAGGTCTTGGGTTTGATTCCAGGCAAAGCCTGATTTTCTCTGCTTTGCTCGATTTTATAAACAAAAACCTACTCTAAACAAAAAATGTCAAACATAAAGACAGCACAATCCAAACGAAGATTTCTTACAGAAAGCCACTGCCACAATGTATGGACAAGTAAAACTATACAGATGTTAACTGGCGGAGAAGGGAACGTCATAATGTCCCACTCTGAGGGATTTAAATTTTGATTTGATTTCCATGGAACATACTGAATTCAGTTGAAACCATGTGAATGTGATAAGCCAATCAATGACTTGATTTGAATTATAATATAATATATCACCATTCCTATCTTTAACTTAAAATAATGCTACACTAACAATTAAAATTTTATACATTTCTTAGTTTGAAAGTTTATCTGTATTGGTATTTCATAAGAACTAGCACATTTTGAAGGTAAATATTTGTATTGTGATCAAAAGTTTAAAATGCTAATTTATATGAATTTCTGTATAATTCTCTGCCAAATACCTCTTTCCTTCTTGGATCTGTCAGAGGAATGTTCCCGTACATCTTTCCTTCTGTCTGTAACCAGTCGCGAAGAATCTGGCAAACAAAATTTATTAAAAGAAATTCATTATGAGCAACTTGTTGTTATAGCAGTAGTGGTATAATTACTGTAGTACTTGTTGGAGTTCAAATATTATCCTTCCTCATTTAACCCTACAAGCAAGCAAAAAAGTTGTTATTATTACTCAGCTGCACCAAAATGTTATGATTTTGCCCAAAATTGTGTAAATGTGCAAAATAGCTACAAGCTAATGGAAACAGAGCAGTTCATTGCTTTTAAATATATGCAAAATAATTGTTGAAAGTTTAGTTATAAAATGCAACAAGCTACAAATGAATGCCATTAATCCAATACCTGCAGGAGCAATGGCCGACATGTCGCTCCCAAACATGGAAGTGCTGGCCGCGATGGTGGAAGCGTTGATAAGGTGGTCACTGGAGGGAGCGGCAGGCGTGGAGGCAAACCTCTTGCTGCCCTTCTTGTTGTTGACCGGGGTGTAGCTGAACTGGCTGCGACCGGTTGGGACTGCTTTGGCTGGTTGGTGAGCCCCAGCAGCAGAACTGGTTGACTGGTTTCGGCCGGCTGAAGCCGGTTTCGTGGATTGGGAGAATTGGGCTGTGGCACGCATTGGTCCCGCTGCTCTGTGACTCGAACTCTGCAAACAAGTTTGATATTTTCAAAATTGGATTACATCACAAAATCAAAATCACCAGCAGCACTGGCAAGTTGGTTTTAACTGGTTTGTACTGGTTTGAGGCAGATTTGTTGGCCATGTTGTTGGTGGTCAGGAGCATGGAGCTGTATCACTCACTGGTCTTGCTGCTCTGAGATTAGTCCAGTCAAAATATGAAAAAAAGGGGGTCAACCCACCACTAATTGCAACAGAAACGATTCCACTTGTATTTGTTGTAGAATAGCCACCAAAACAACATACTAAAAGTTGACAAAAATTGGAGTGGTGGATAAGGGTCTAATTTGCATAAATTCAAAATGGCCGCCATACAGCCTTTTAAAGGCCATATCTCTGGATATGAAGCACTTAGAAAGTTAATTCCGGTGTCTACACCCATGTTTTCAAGGTCAGGGAACACAATTGTAACCTAATTAGCAACATTCAGGCAACCCATCATACCTAATTTGCATAAAGTTGTAAATAATTTATTCAAAATGGCCGCCATGTATCCTATATAAGCCTTTATCTCAGTATGAACCCAACATAAAAATATTTATTGTATATAGAATCATGTTTCCTATTTGCAACATTTAAGCACCCCCCTTATGAATTCATTCTGTCATTATTCTATACATATTGTCAATGTCAAACACATTGTCAAACCAATGATGATAACTCATTTGAAGCTAGTGTTAGTTCATGAATGGAATGACAGGAAAATGCATCACAGAGTACACATTCAAAAGAAGAGATCAAGCCTTGACTATGAGTGAAAACACATCCGTGCAAACAAAAGAGGGAGCCATCCAAATCGATCCTCAGCTACTGTTTCAGAGACTCATAACATAAGGAACACGCCAAGACAATCTCTGAGAGGCGTTTGATTATGAGCTGTGTAGGTATCCTCCTGCACTGTTCGAGAACAAGTTCACACCACCACTGGCATACAAAGCTCAACTGGCTGATACACTTTGGAGACGTTTCATGCCTCCAGGAGCATCTGTACATTCAATAGATTCTTAGATAGCGGAGCATTACTGCAGTCTGCACATGATCATCTGGAACAAAGGTCCATCATATGATGACATCTGCAAGCATGTCTCGTATGTGGATAAACACTATGATAAGCCAACTGTGGTGATTCAGGAGATTCTTAGGAGCTGCAGCTTTGTCTGAAGGAATCGGACTAAATTCTCCATCTCGCTCACTCCAACCCCAGGCCAATCGCTGGATTTAATTTCCCTTCCATTGCTGCATTAACATGAATACATGCTGGCTATGAAAAGAAGCAGCTGCATAAGTCGGTTGGACTCTAGGTGGCACTCTACAGGTGCTGACCTTCTCATGAAAACGTTGAAGACGGAGACTGTTCAGGTTATCATCTGGCTAACTTTTGTATAGACCAACAATTGCGTTCCCTCCTGCTGATATAACATCAGTCTTTGTGCTCCTCTGATCTCCAAAGACTTCTGCTTGTTCCTGGAAGATCTTGTTAGTGCGAACAAGCCTCAGAGCTGTTCCCTTCCCAAATCCATGAATATGGGATGTCGTGTCACAGCCAAGGAAAGCATGCATACATCAAATGATGTTACATACTTGTGGCCCAGTGCAGATTTCAAAAGTGATATGTCCGAACATCTTTGCTCCTTCTACATGCAGTGCCGAGGTTCCGGACGAAGAAACATGTTCTGCATTGTTGTCTCGGCATGGTAACAAAGGAGAACCAGACTGTCCATACCATCTGCAACAAGAACAGTATGGGTATTTATTCCCTCAGCAATGGTGATAGCAGTCTGGACAATGAGTAGATCATCATCTCCTGGATCATGTTTTGTAGGGCACCCAACCTGTCTTAGATGTCCGTCAAGCAGCATGATGAACTTCTGCTTGTTTTTACTGTTGGAGAGAAAGTCCTCCTTCTTTCCGTTGAATACCATCGAACCAGAAATTTGTACAGGTACACACACGCGCAATCCAGTTTGGCGTCTGTGGATGTGGATGTTGATTTCGTACTCGGGCCCTTCATGTAGCCATCAAACACCACAGTTGGCTTATCATAGTGTTTCTCCACATACGAGACATACTGCTTGCAGATGTCATCATATGGTGGGCCTTTGTTCCATATGATCATGTGCAGACTGCAGTAATGCTCCGCTATCTAAGAATCTATTGAATGTACAGATGCTCCTAGAGGCATAAAACGTCTCCAAAGTGTATCAGCCAGTTGAGCTTTGTTTGCCAGTCGTGGTGTGAACTTGTTCTCGAACAGTGCAGGAGGATAGCTACACAGCTCATAATCAAACGCCTCTTAGAGATTGTCTGGGCGTGTTCCTTATGTTATGAGTCTCTGAAACAGTAGCTGAGGATCGATTTTGTTTGCACTGATGTGTTTTCACTCATAGTCAAGGCTTGATCTCTTCTTTTGAATGTGTACTCTGTGATGCATTTTCCTGTCATTCCATTCATGAACTAACACTAGTATTTTTGTATACAATCAGATATAATTTGAGATCCGCTGAATGGAAATATGTCATACAAAGAGCCTCTAAAAGTACAACTCTTCCTCTGTAATATGGTACCAAATAATTTCCAAAATTATTATATCATCATATTTTAATAATTTTTTTCCTGACTGTACCATTCTTTTTGAGACACCCTGTATAAATAATGAGCGACTGAATTTAGATAAATGTTTTTTATATAGATAATCTGCGTAGTAAGCAAATCATATTTGTCACTATGGGTGCTTAAGTTTGTCTTGTTAGCTGGACCTGGGAAAGAGTTTTCGTGTTTTGTGGTTCTGGTTTGCATATAAACCCCTCAGAAACATTTCCAAAATTCTAGATTGAGCGTTCATAACTCTCTTGTCCTATAATATCTAACATGAACAAGGTATCATATCAGGCCTGTTTATTCCCCTATACACTAGGCTACATTTGTAATGTTCATTAAAAACAAAACATGCATTGTACCTGAATATGGCGCAAAGTCCAAATTGAAACGTTGCAAAATGCATTGCTAGCTGTTGTGTAATCACCACAATACTATTCATAATACAGCCATTCTCCTAACAAAAGGAAAATTCACATTTAGTTGGCAATGGCTCCATATTCAGGTCTACTGCACATTCTGAACAACTTAATCAAGGTAAAAACGGTATAAATGTAAATGGGAATAAACAGGCTTGTCAATGATAACAAATTCAAGTAGGATCATGCAATAACAAGCTAGATATTGACGCTCAAACTTGATGAGTGCAATAACAGTTTCTGCCTTAACGGTTGTGTCGATTGCATATTATCTTCATGAAAAAAATATAATAGAAATTAGTCCCGATCGATCAAATCAATCATGACACGCTCACCCACGTCTAAGGGGAGGGCCAACATCGAAAAGGTCGCTTCCTTAAGGACTTAGGTTGCCAGATCTCCACAACAAGTTTAAACCAATTTTATTTCCAAGTATTTTTAATGAGACAAATTAATTCAGAGGTCTACCTCAACAAATTTGTTGCGAACACCTCCAAATCCAAGATGGCGTCCAAAGAAGTAGCCGTTTTGACTTGCTATAGACAATTGGCGAGATTTCCCAAACAACACCTGAAATAAGCATGATTTTGCAGTCATGACAATAAAATTTCCTATAATCTGATAACAAACACAATGGGTTTCAGGATATGTAACACGGTCATTTTTAGCACCAAACTCAAATTTTAGGACTTTTTCCCCCAAAATATGAAATTATTGATTTACATAATTCAGCATATATCAATAATTACACTGGGAGTTGACTTAATACATTTCAGAAAACTGTCCAGTTATATCAGCAATATTTGTACGATTTCGAACACTATACAGGGTGCCCCAATAAATGTAATTCTTGTTTACGGACTTTATTCAAGAAATGCTCCTAAATAATGACATATTGTTTTCCCTTTTTTAGCAAAAACCTTCAGTCTTCTTCTTTTATGTCATAAATATGCCGCCATCAGTTTGCAAAACACGAAAATAGAGTATCGGAAATGTCACTGCAATAATAAATCCATCATGCAAAGTGCACTATTTAGTGCAATATTCGAATGGGAGGCGCTCGTCCTTTACAGTTGGATCGACCATATCTGGATAATTATGTTTATAACATGATTATTATTCGGAACACCACAGTTAGCTAGACTTTTTCAGGGTTCGATTAAAACTTTGTATAGGCTATTAGGTTTATCGTAGAATAACTTTTTGTACCACCGTGTACATTTGTAACCATAGTAACAACAACAATAGGAAGGAGTTCTGTTAAGTTTTATGTATATTCAAATTTATGCAAATTAGGTATTCATGAGTAATATGCTTGAAATGGCCACAATCATGTGTTTAACATTGACAATAGGTATATAGAATAACGACAGAATGAATTCATAACTTGTGTTATTTCCAATGATATATACATGTGCCGTACATGGCTGCCTTTTAAAATATATTTATATGCAAATTAGCTATAAAGGGGGTGCTTAAATGTTGCAAATATACTATAATTCTGTTCCATAACCTGGAAACATGGTTTTATATACAATAAACATCTTTCTGTTGGGTTCGTATACTGAGATAAAGGCTTAGATAGGATACATGGCGGCCATTTTAAATAAATTATTTACAACTTTATGCAAATTAGGTATGATGGATGCCTGAATGTTGCTAATTAGGTTACAATTGTGTTCCTTGACCTTGAAAACATGGGTGTAGACACTTAGATTGACTTTTTATGTGTCTCATATCTCGAGATATGGGATTAAGTGTCCTACATGGCGGCCATTTTGAATATATGTATATGCAAATTAGCTATAAGGGGGTGCTTAAAAGTTGCAAAATATACTAAAATTCTGTTCCATAACCGGGAAACATGGTTATATATACAATAAATATTTTTCTGTTGGGTTCATATTGAGATAAAGGCTTATATAGGATACATGGCGGCCATTTTGAATAAATTATTTATAACTTTATGCAAATTAGGTATGATGGGTTGCCTGAATGTTGCTAATTAGGTTACAATGATATTCCTTGACCTTGAAAACATGGGTGTAGACACGAGAATTAACTTTCTAAGTGCTTCATATATCCAGAGATATGGCCTTGAAAAGGCTGTATGGCGGCCATTTTGAATTTATGCAAACTAGACACTTATCCACCACTCCAATTTTTGTCAACTTTTAGTATGTTGTTTTGGTGGCTATTCTACATTAAATGCAAGTGGAATCATTTCTGTTGCAATTAGTGGTGGGTTATTTCATATTTTGACTGGACTAGATGGAACTCTGCACAGGTCACTATTCACACGAGTTACCAGAGGACTGGCCCCCTTCTGTAGCTTTCGCTACATTTAGTAGACGTGTGGCCTAGGGCCAATCTATCGGAGATAGGCGCCGCCTTATGTGCCAAAATTGGCCCGGGAAGGACTTTAACAGGTCACTAAACACAGGTTAGACCCTTCAATATTATGGATCCTGTCTATTGAGATCACCTGTCTACAATGGCCACTTTTCTTGTTTCCCTTGGGTGGTCACTATACACAGGTTTGACTAGTATTAAAAATAAAGTTTGACCATTAGTTACCTTGGTCCTTTCTGGTCTGGTGACAGTGGCACTCCCAGGTCGCGTCCTGGTTCTAGTTGTGGTGGATGTGTTGTTGCTGACCGATTTGTTGCTGACCGTCTTGCTACTGCTCGCTGCGGGGGCAGGGGCAGGGGCCGATGTTTTGGCCAGGCTCTGCATATAGCGGGACTGCACAAACTTGGCTACAATCAAAGAGCAAGTAAAAGATTATAATGTAATTGCATGGGCATCGATCTGTAATTGATCCCTATTGTTCAGGGGGGGGGGGGGGGATGATCTATTCATTCATCCCCCCCTGAACAATAGGTTTTACGTAAGGATCGACGCCCATGGGTAATAGAGATACTCGAGTAATGGCTTCCTGGCAGTGTCACTTTGCATGATAGTTCACAGTTCTCCCCCCCCCCCCCCCAAAAAAAAAACCAAAAAAAAGTGGGTCATTTTCGCATGTATTTCACAAACAATAATTGTTACAGGAGAAATAGAAAAAAAGGTTATATGACAATGTGTGCAAAATGTAAAAAATTATCAATCTGTGCATGCATGAATTGGATCATCTCTCTGCCTTGAATCCGGGGGAAACCCTATTTTTTATTTGTTCACTTTCACATTCAATCTCAGGACGATTCTCGGCCAAGATAGCTTCCTGTCCTATATCCCCCGTGATCATATACATGTACTTAGTGTATTGTTCGGCACCTCTAGAGTTATGTAAGCATGCGTTCTTTTCATGTCCCGGTACAGCGAAATGACAGTCCCGGTTGAGTAAACTCCCTGTCGCGTTCACTCCAGCCCCAAAATAAAAGCCCCCTATCGTCAATATTTATCCGTTTTTTTTTTTTTTGGGGGGGGGGCCCCGAGGTGGAATGAATGACACACAAGACATGCAGGATATTGGGCTGTACAGATGGTCAACAACAGCTTCATATCTACATTTACTTAAGCCCTTGTCACATATCACTGGTAGCGTTAACGGACTCCTAATGGCCCGGTCAGATATCAACGGATAGCGGAAACGAATGCCCAACGAATAGAAAATTTGCGAAATGAAATTATCCGGTGATGAAAGTCGTCTCCATTGCTTTATGTACAAAACATAGAACAACGTACATCACCGGACAAGGAACGGACAAGAAACGCATACGAACGGAGACGAACGGATGGAAAATTTAGCTCTCCGTTTGACGTCCGTTTACGCAATTCGTTGATATGTGACCGGGCTATAATGGAGAGCAAAATTATCAATTCTTTGTATGCGTTTCTTGTCAGTTTCTTGTTCGGCGAATGCTTTGCTTGTCGGGTGATGTACGCTGTTCTATCCGGCCGAATGTTTTTTTGCATGAAGCTATGGAGGCAACTATCACCACCGGATAATTTGATTTCGCAAAATTTCTATCTGTCGGGCGTCTGATATGTGAGAACACTCTTAACGACAGCTTCATACCAACATTTACTAAAGAAGAGAGTTTTAAGTACCTTTGACTTTCTTTTTCTTCTTGGTAGAGGTGCCTCTACTTTCATCAATGCTAGATATGAAAGAGATGGAGAGAAGACAAGAAAAAAGGGTAAAACAGAAACAAACAGAAGATAAAGAATTCCAATAAAAATTTCGATAACAAATTTGTC
The DNA here is from genome assembly GCA_037951105.1 of Echinarachnius parma. Classification (NCBI taxonomy): domain Eukaryota; kingdom Metazoa; phylum Echinodermata; class Echinoidea; order Clypeasteroida; family Echinarachniidae; genus Echinarachnius; species Echinarachnius parma. Next base: position 17,063 of record JBAMJV010013485.1, read on the forward strand.
TATCAATTGTATATTGGCAGATTACTTTTCAAAGTATATGAATACGTATAACTACAAAATGCATTTTAGAAGTAAAATGGGAAAGTAAAATAAAATCTAGATAAAATACTTTGATACAGAAATTGCAACACCACATGGATAGCGAAATGTTCAGTTAATACTCAACTGAATTGCAACTTTTAAAACCAAAATTATTTATATTGCATAAATTGTTACCTACATGTAGGTATTGAAATGAATACCAGACCTGTGGCCCATTTCATAACTCTTGCAATTGTTGTAAGTGTCCAATTATTGTAACTAGTAGGTCACCAACCAATCAGCATTGAGCATTGCAGCTGTTGCCATGGTAGTTACAATATTGGACACTTACAACAATTGCAGAAGTTTTATGAAACGGGGCCCAGAGCTTAAAAAGGCAGGGTCTTTATAATTATTAGTAATTTGATGGGAGCTTCTACAAGCAATGACGATTTCTGTAAACTCCTTTTTTAATTTTTTTATTATTAGAAAACAGTGTGCTCATTAAACAACTCTATCCGTCCACTAACCTCATTGCTGAGCTCGGCCGCTCAGACTCTGTGCTGAGGTTGACGTCTTGCAGTGCTTGCTGGGAATCTGACTGCTGTGACATAGCATCGCTGGGTTTGAGGGTGCTGGTCGTGGCATCACCGCCACTGGCTAACTTGTCAGCTGAAATGAAAGACAAAATCATGAAAATTTAATTTATATGTTGAAGTGCACATGTGATTTGATTGAATAACCAATTACCTTCCTATAATCTTTGTTTAAAGGGGTAGTTTAGTTTTGGTAGAGAGGGCGCTGCTCATCGCAATTTTTCTGTGAGGTAATTAAAAACTGAGTGTCAAATTTGAGAGAACATGCAATTTGAATGGCAGAATAAACTTTATTTGGTCGAAATCGGCCCACAAACGGCTGAAATATCAATAAATGTATCTGATCTTATAATTATTTGGGGCCCAAATAATTAACGGTTTTTTCAAAAAATTCAAAAAATGCTTCCACTTTTTCAAAAAAATTCGAAAGTGTTATTTAAGTAGTTGTTGATGTTCGCTCTATACAATCAGTCTGGTAATAAAACATCACATGCATTATTGTGTATGGAAAATGGTTGAAACTGACGCCTTTAAAAAAGCGCCCTCTCGTGATCAAAATGGCTCTTTTTGAATGATAACATGCTTTTTACTTAGTCATTTTGCAAGTTTGTATACTTTTCGAGCATAGTGGAGTTATTACTATTAGTTTTTAAGGTTATTGTCCAGGTTTGGTTACTAAAGTTCAGCCTTACCAAAACTAAACTACCCCTTTAAGACATACAAAATTATATTTCTATTGAACACTGTATCGCTAATGTGGACATCTTGCAGTGCATGCTGAGAATCTGAATGGCGTGACATAGCATTGCTTGGTTTGAGGGTTCTGCTTGTGGCATCACCACCACTGACCTGCTTGTTAGCTGAAATGAAAGACAAAATCACACAAATTATCTGTTGAAGTGCATGTCATTTGATCGATTTACCAATTTCTTTCCTATTTTCTTTGCTTAATTTTACAAAGATACTATACAAATTATGGCTGTATTAAATAAACACTGTTCTGGCATCGCTGGGTTTGAGGGTGCTGGTCGTGGCATCACCACTGCTGGCTAACTTATCTGGCTAACTTAGCTGAAATGTTTAATAAAACAATCAAGATGCAGGATGAGGTTCATGTGCTTTGATTGGATTAAGAGTTCCTTTCCTACATGAACTTTATTAAACACAAAATAGGTCATAGAACTGCATTCAACTATGTTCTGTTTATGCTGACTTCCTGCAGTGCATGATGGGAATCTGACTGCTGTGACAGAAACATTGCATTTGCTAGGATCAGGCAATATATGGCGCTATTGTTACCCATGGTCATCAGGTACATTTCAAAGCCAGTGCGTATTTTCTCAACTCCCCGGGGAGCATACTAGCCACTTGCTGCCAATGGCGCAAGGCTAATTAACACCCGACCATGGTACCCATTTATACACCTGGGTAGAGTGCATCAGTGCAGCAATATTGGACTAATTGTCTTGCTGAAGGACAAACGCAATGGGCATGATTGGAAAGCAGGCGCTCTACCAATCTTGCCACACCACGATATAACATTAACATTGTTATAATATAACATTATGTGACCTGGATTAGGGTTTGAACTTTGAAGATAGGCTCAGTCTACATTCATGAACAGACTGAGAGCTGTTGAGCAGAATCGGGGCACGAGAACGCAGAGCTCTAAATTCTCTAAGATCTGAACAGATGTTTGACAAATTTAGGACATGAAAAAGGGGGCATTCTACATGTACACTCTGTTTGTATTCATAAACAGGCATATAAAGCTAAAAAGTTGTTGAACAAAATGAGAGCAATGGAACAGGGGGGTGTTTCACAAAGATCCTAAGTTGAACTTAACTCTAAGTTGGACTTAAAAAGTATGGAAAGCCATTTTAGTTTCTTTGAAACAATTTTGTCAATTTTCTTATAAAGGGCATTAAATGTTTTTTTTTTAGTTCATAAATATTTTTCTATTATCAAAAGTCTAAAATACTTGCATTTTTCTTTTGAATATATTTTGTTCCGAGGCTACAAATGGCTTACCATACTTAGAGTTAAGTTCAACTTAGGATCTTTGTGAAACACCCCCCTCGTCTATTTAATATTAGTTGTAGTTTAATATAAACAGTTGTGAAGAATTCATGTCACTTGTTTTGGCAGCTTGTCAGTTGGTGCATGTTTGACCGTAGTAAAGCCTTCACTTTTATTCATAACTATGAAGAACTTTGCAAATGTTCAATCAAAGAAGAATGAAAAAACAAGATATTACAAAAAGCAAATATGATGTAATCAATGTAATCAATTGTTCAAAAATAAAAATACTTTCGATTTTACTTTTGCAAAAAAAGGCCCTACAATTATGTAATTGCTCAACATATTTAGCACATAGGGATCCAATTTTGTATTGTGTATGTAAATGTACATTAAAGGTTCATGATATTTATATGTTACAAACTGCAGTATAGGCAAAGTACCCTCCCAGTTTTTAGATTGTTTTACTTGTAATAGAGACATTCATAATTATTGTACTTGTAATGCAACCAATTATCATTTATACAATCCCACTTTAACAATAGCCCAAAGTCCATTAGACATGGTGGTCCCGACGTGTGGAATCCTCTCCCAAATGATATTAAAAATCGTCCCTTTGTGCTATCGTTTAAAATGGCAATGAAAAAGAAATTAATTAAATTATATAATTTATACTAATTTTGATTGTACCTAAAACTATTCTCATTGATACTGGTCCTAATATATATTGACTTTAGACTATTTTATGATATAATACGTAATATTTTATATTACATATTTGTTACTTCCCAATAGGCTGCATCTAATATACATTCCATCCATCAACGCACAGCACTTTCATTTCCACATCCATCCGCACCCAACATTTCATTCCATTTTTCCTAGTTTTTTTCTTTTTATAGTTTGTAACGTTTTATAGTCTTTTTTCGGGGACCATCATTTCCTCAAGCTCTCCTAACAATGGTGGTCCCATACATAATGACTGATGTTAATGGAATTTATACTTTTTTTTCCCGTTCAATTACTGTTTTGAAAGATGCTTTTTATGTGTATCCATTAATTTTAAAAACTGTATTAATATATTAATGTATCTGTTATACATGTTAATTTTCAGTATTCAATTAATGTATTTCTTTCTTTATTGTTTGTATAATAATTTTGTATAATGTGATTATGTTGAAAATAAAATGAATTAAAAAAAAGAAAAAAAGAATAACTGTAATTGAAATTTGCCCGTGGCAACTAGCTTTGGGCCACCAAATTGTCATAATTAATGCTAATTTCACTTCTTTACTTGCCCAAATGGGCAACTGAGTAAACATAATTTGTAATGTGTTTCTTTGTTTGGGGCTACCACATTCAAGTTTCAGACCACTAAATTGGGAAAAATCATGTTTATACTTGCCTGACTGGGCCAAAAAGAAAAAGTAAGCAGCGTTAGGAAGTGTTACGTATAAAACGAGGTCAAACAAGTGTGTCAAGACCTGTCTCATTACATTTAAGCATGCTGCATACAACGTGAGTGTGACACTCTGAACGCAAGGAAACAAAATATGACTAATGCACTTAAAGTAACTTTGTTGACATGTGTAAAAAGTGATGAATGGTTGATGCAATGTATATTGTTGTTTTCTCATATGTCCACAGGGTATTGTGTGAAAATTTCAAGTCAAATGGACATTGCATGGCCAAGTAATGAGCGAAAATGCAAAGTGATATTCGGGTGATATTCACTAACTCACTGCACTCACTTTGTACACAGAAGAAAAACTCGCCCGGAGTTTTTCTTATCTGAATACTTCAATCATACATATCTTTGTAACGAAAGGGAAATTTGAAAAACCGAAACCTGTCCCATGATTTTATCGTTAATCCGAATACAACAAGGTATGAGGGAACCGCTAGAATGAAAATTTTATTTTGAGGATTTGGACAATGTTACTAAGTCCCTTTAAAGGGACATTTGAGAATTGGACATGTACTCTATAGATATGGTGTCTTTAAAAGAAGTTAAAGGGGAACAAAAGTTGATCTAGAGGCGCATTCTGTTAGGTAAGCGGGGTGTAAACAAGTGTGTCAAGACCTGACTCATTACATCATGCCGCATACAACGTGACACTCTGAACGCAAGAAAACAATTAAAATATGACTTATGCACTTAAAGGGATACTTGAGTATACGATAGGTACTTTATTATGCATTTTTTGGTGATTGTTTTTGTATTGCTTTACTTCCATTTTAAAGTACTGTACCTAAAATTTGGCTTTTAAAATTGGCATAATTTGCCTCCAGTTGCTCAAATATTTATATAATTTCTTGTCATAGTATTTTGTTTTTACGATGGCCAGAGTTGCAAACTAATAGTATTTGAGTGTGACATTGTCCCATATATATCTTTGGTTGCTATTTATTTAGCTTTCTGATTCATTGTAAGCAATAAACATTTACAGCATTTTCTGCTCTTTGCAGCCGATATCAGTTTCTACATGTATATGATTTACAGTAAATAATCCTTTCCACATTCTAGACAATTAGTTTTATCCATGTATCTTTAAATCAGACAGCTCAGTTGTGGTTTAGAGAGCACTTCCGATTTTTTGAGATCCAAGGAAAACAATATTCAAGCAGATGAAAAGTGTTAATTACAACAACAAAAAATGCCTTTGGCACATTTTGTCCATAATATGCAATCAGGGAGGAGTTGATGCAACCTTTTAAACAATTGCAATACAACTTGTCCTGTTTTTTAAAGCTTACTTGGGAAAGTAACAGACCATGAAGAAGTGTGGTTAAGAAAGAAATTATCATCTGACATAACCGTTGAAACAAACATCACTTGGTCAATTGCACAACTTTCTCAGGAAAGTTTAATCATGACAATTTGGGACAAAAAAACAAGATTATGACCTGGCATAATTTGAAAAAGAAACACACAACGGTAACTTGTACTTAAGGAAAGAACTTTAAAAGTATTAACACTTGTGACAAGAAGAAGGAGCACAATCTATCAAATATCGCATTATATTTATTTATTTATCTATCTATTTCCACATTTTCACCCTTTTTCAAAACAAACAATAAACAATACAATGTGATCAAAATTTCTTACAAATAAATACTAATATTTATATTAAATATTAATTATCAATTTGCTTTTGCTTGCAGGAAAGTTACAAAGTGTGAAAAATTGCTGCGAAAGAACAGACCACCATCAGGCAAACCTTTTAAAACAAACATCACTTGACTAATTGCAAACTTTCAAAGAAATGTTAGATTATTATGAAGTATTATGAAGAATTGAGGAGAGGAGAAAGAGACTATTTTCTGGCACAACTTTGTGATTAATTGCATAACATCACTTGTCCCAAATTGCACAACTTGTTTTCAGGAAAGTAACTAATTACGAAGAATGGCAGTAATCATCCGAGTCTGACAAAACTTTTGAAACAAACATCACTTGTTCAATTGGATTGCATAACTTTCCCAGGAAATATTCAAATCATGAAGAATTGTGGTGGAAGATGTTCAAAGAAGAAATGCCACAATCTTTCAAATCATTTAGTTTTAACACATAACTTGTCCAAGTTGCACAACTTTCTCAGAATAGTTACAAATTATGAAGAGTTGGGGAAAGAATAGAAAGACTATCATGAACATCTGGCATAACTTTTGAAACAAACATCACTTCATCGGTTGAGAGAGAGAAAGGCGCTAAGTCACATTTTTGTACTTTGGAGATAAAATCATGTGCAACCCATTCAGGACTGCTCCCGTAATTATTCAGGTCTATGGAGAATACATGTTATAGCAAAATCAATCAGTCCTGGATGGGTTAAAGGGATCTAGTAACTTTGTTGACATGTGCAAAAAGTGATGAATGGTTGATACAATGTATATTCATTGTTATCGCATATGTCCACAGGGTATTGTGTGAACAATTTCAAGTTAAATGGACGTTATATGGCCGAGTAATGAGCAGAAATGCAAAGTGATGTTCACAAACTCATTGCACTCACTTTGTACACGGTTTTCGCGATCCGTTGGATTATTTAACATCTGAACACTTCAATCGTAAATATCTTTTTAACGAAAGGGAAATTTGAAAAACCGTAACCTGTCCCATGATTTTATTGTTAATACAAATACAACAAGGTACATGTATGAGGGAACCGCTAGAATTTCGATTGTATTTTGAGGATTTGGACAATGTTACTTAGTCCCTTTAAAGTTTGTAAGCCAAGTAGAAACCAAATGTAGCTCTCTTTAATCTTTGACAAAATACTACTTAAATTGATAATAATTATTATCTGAACACTTGGCATCACATACATGTAGATGATGCTCTAATCTACAAAATGGTATGCACTATGCAGAACTCAATTTAGCAATAAATCGACGTAACGCCCTTCTCACTTTCAAGCGACGACTTGTACAATTGCGTAACTTTCTCGGGAAAGTTACGAGTTATGGAGAAAGTGAAGCGAGAAGCAAAGAGACTGAATTTATCCAACAGACTGACAGTGTTGACCCCTCATGACAGTTTTTTCCTCTTTACTAATTAACAAGATATGTGGCTGGGATCAAACGATTGCCTAGCAGAAAATCTAAAGAGGAAACACCAGCTTAAAGAATCTAGACACAAAATGGAAAGACAAGACACTTTGAGCGGGGGGGGGGGGGGGGGGGGGGGGGAGGTGGTCACTTTGTTTCTTGCTTTAAAACAAGGTATGCAACAGGGTTGGCAGTCAGCTACAAGCCGAGAGCCTGAATGCTGTGTCATGATACATGATTTGTGTTTAAACTTATTCGACTGAGCCTGAAATTTTAGATGACCAGGGCCTGAACCCTGGACTTGTCGGTAATTCATGTTTTGAAGAAATGGGCATTTTAAGTTCACATAATGTATGTAAAAGACTTATATTTGTAAAATTGAAACAAAACATATCTTTGCCAATTATTGCCCAATTTTTTAGAACAAAGCATCAAATGAAAGCTTGTGATGAGGCCTTTCTAATGGTATGAAAATCTACATTTTGATTTTTACCGACAAGTGCAGAGTTTTGCTATAGCCGGTCACATATTCTATGAGGAAGGCAACCTCTGTAACAAAAATACAATTTGAGCTATATATTTCTTTATATTTCAGGCCATGACAGGGGAGGGGGGGGGGGGGGTATCCCTAATGCCCTCATAAGCTATGCAATTACAGTAGTACTGTTCATGAGAAAGTCATATCAAAAAGAAGAGGGGCTGGGGAGTAGGGGGAATACATCCCCCTCCATATTATCCCTCATTAGTAAGCCACTAGTACTGTGAAACAGAAAGTCATATTTAGAGCTAAGATGCTCAGGAAATAGAGGTCATTTGTCTTCTAAAATTGCCTTCTTCTGAATCGACGCGGTTATGAAACCTTTGATACGATGTGACAGAAAAGAGAAGTGGATTCATTGGTCAGTGTTTGCTTTTTCCTGACCTGTTTACCCAAGAAGGATGCATTTATCTCAAGGGAGCCACAAAAAGCATGAAATTGTAAACAAAATGCAAGTTCCGTTTTTAAAGTCACGACATGTTTGCTCAACTGACATTGTTAAATTAAGGTAAATAGAAACTTTGGACCAATTATGGAAAAATGTGTATCTTGGACCAAATAATTGATTAATATAGAACATCGCTGTGTGACGTCACATCTATTCGTTGCCATGGACACTGGTTCTAAACAATGCCAGGCAAGCCGGAAATTTCTGACTGAGCGGTTGCTTAAAAAATGCAGTCGTCCAGCTCCAACCCACTACTAAAAGCCTAAAACAAAGGACTAGTTGTTTAGAACCATTAATAAAATTAACAAATAATGTGACATCAGAACTTTGGTACGTTATTGAATATTAAAGTGATCCATTAACTTTATATTTTCCCCCAAAGTTATGTTTGAGACTTCGATCATATACCAATTTCATTGTAAGATTCATGAGAACGATATGTGAGAATTTCATAGAAGAAAAACAAGTTAACCTAGTGTAAACAGAGAAAATCAATTCTTCTGTTACAATAAGCCAAACAACAACATTCAAGAGAATTTGGAAAGCTCCAAGTGATTTTGGTTGAAATTGTACAATGTTAATCGATCACTTTAATAGTATAAGGATTTAGATGGCTAAATCTGAACCTCAAAATCGTTAAATGCAGAACTACAAAGTCCCACATGCCCCACTGAAATTGCCCCATTGATTTTTTATTACAATTGAAAAGTGTTCTGGTATGGTTTTCACTTCAATCCTAAATATCTCCATTTGAAGGGGAAACAAAATTCTTCTGCTACAATAAGCCATACATCCAGTTTCTAGAAAAGTGTTATTGCTCCAAGCGATTTTTGTTGAATTTGACAAATTTAATGGTTCACTTTAATGTACAGTACAGTGAGCATGCGCCTCAGACTATGTTCATTGACAGTGCACGGTGAGACGCACGGCATTCACGGTACTAGTGGCGAGCCACTCGCACATGTACGTACGACGTCTCTAATCCAAACCTTCCTTAGCAACTCGATGTGCGAGTCACGTCGCGTCTCTCCGCACTCCCCCTAATCCTATTTGTACAAGCCATGATCACATGGCATCTTTTGAACATTAGGTATTGCCAAAAACTGGGGGAAGAAACAATGCCGATCGATTGTGCTTATGTTTCAAGCAACAGTAATTTGAGCTAATTTCAGCATTCTTGACTATCGTGGACATAAACGAACGGTTATTTCCAATGGATATGATTATAATGCGATTATAATGAGAAGTTTTGTATATTCTTTGATTCGCTTCTTATATGTCTGCAGGAAATCTGTATCCTACATGGAGGGGATACAGCATTAGCACATGGTTATCTGTCAGAGACATACAAATATATTGGTTTCGTAATTGATTGTTTAGCACATTATGTGAAATGTGCAATTGAGGTGAAAGCAATTAAATCTTATACAAGTCCTTGAATTGTATTTGTCTTGGAATATCTACAGTTGGATGGAACTAGATATACAGCAATCTTCAAACAAGGTAAGGGAAACAGACAATTAAAACAAATAATTAACAATAATTTACACATAATTCACGAGTCAAAGCAAGGTTTAGAGGTAATGGGTTGATACATTGTCAGTGGACAAATTGTTCAATTCCAAGGAGAGAAATATCATTTAGTAAATGTGTATACAAATACTGTATGAATGCTTTGCGTTGCACTTCTATTTTGTTGTTGAAACACAGTCATGTGCAGATAATGGATTTAAAAGAAAGGTTTCCACACCTACTATTTACTTTTGATTATGATCTCTACATATTAAAACAAATTAACATAATTTCATGCAACTTATTCCAACATTGGTCCTGTGAGCAAGGGAGGGTCATCATTCAAAGTCACTCGCAATACAGGCTTATCCCATTTATTGCATACAGCATGGAGGCTGCCATTTTATTTGTTGAAACCCGGATTTTGAATTGTTTGCATAGCTAGAATGTGACGTCAATACCGAACAAATAAGCTCCGCCTCTTTTTATTGGCTCACGTTTCACCTTTTGTTTGTATACAAACCCTGTGAGCTGCAAGAGCTGCAAGAGTTGCATGAAATTATGTTTTAATGTGTAGAGAACATGATAAAAAAGTAAAAAGGTGGGGAAACCTCTCCTTTAAAGGGACTTAGTAACATTGTCCAAATCCTCAAAATGCAATTGGAATTATAGCGGTTCCCTCATACCTTGTTGTATTCGTATTAACAATAAAAGCATGGGACAGATTTTGGTTTTTCAAATTTCCCTTTCGTTAAAAAGATATTTACGATTGAAGTGTTCAGATGTTAAATTATCCACTGGACCGTGAAAACCATGTACAAAGTGAGTGCAATGAGTTAGTGAATATCGCTTTGCATTTTTGCTCATTATTCGGCCATATAATGTCCATTTAACTTGAAATTTGTACACAACACCCAGTGGACATATCAGATAACAAAAATATACATTGTATCAACCACTCATCAGTTTTTGCACATGTCAACAAAGTTACTAGATCCCTTTAACAGTTAAATGCTGGGGTATTCCTGTTAAAGGGGTATGATTTGACCAAACATTTCTTATTATTTCTAATGGAAAAACTTAACGGGTAACAAATGTTCTGCAATAGCCTACCTAATTAAGCAGAGACTGTATCAATAATAAAGATATTAATGATTGAGAACAAGTGTGTTCAATTTAAAGCAAATTACACTTTGCCATATATGTGCACTTTGCTATACAGGGTGGCCCCCCAAAAAACGGAACGGGGCACTTCCCAAAATAAAGTAACAAAATGATCATGTCCATCGGATAGGGTGTCCTTTCCAATGAACAACGATACCAAGAAAAGTAATTTTGGACGTGTAGTTTTTGTTTTAGGGCGCTTTGAGTGAGACCATGTCAGGTTCCCATTTTTGTCAATTTTTACCAAGTCAGTGTCTGATAAATGAGACTTACTGCCCGTCATACTATTGACCAATTATGCCCATTCTCTCGGCACCGCTCGGCACACAGCTGAATACACACTAACAATGGCACGCGGAATACTCGCGTGTTCAATGGTATGTCGGACAGTAAGTCTCATTTATCAGGCACTGACTTGGTAAAAATTGACAAAAATGGGAACTTAACATGGTGTCACTCACAGCGCCCTAAAACAAAAACTACACGACCAAAATGACTGTTCTTGATTTTTCATTGGAATAGACACTCTATCCTATGTACATTCATTTTGTTACTTTATTTTGGGAAGTGCCCCGTTCCATTTTTTTTTGGCCACCCTGTATAGTATATGATTCCTGCCCAACTGTTTATCAACAATCTCCCAAATTTACAAGTTCCTTCCTCACCCAAAATAAATCATGAACCGGACTTGGGCCTCTACTCCAGTTTCCACGAGTTTTGTTTTCTTGTTCATTTTTTTTTAAAAACTACAATCCCACTCAGAATAAACAGTGATTTGTAATTCTCATTTTAGACATGTCACGTACGTGCCCCACCTGTTCCAGTCAAATCTGGGCCCCGTTTCATAAAACTTTGTCAATTGTTGTAAATGTCCAATTATTGTAACTAGTAGGTCAACAGCCAATCAGCATGGAGCATTGCAGCTGTTGCCATGGTAGTTACAATAATTGGACACAAACAATAATTGCAAAACTTTTAGGAAACGGGGCCCTGTTCCAATATATTTTCCCCTTGTAATAACTTGACCACATTCAGGATGATTTGATAATCAAAATCTTATCGATGCCAAATATGACTTGCCTGATGAGGCGATCAATTAATATCATACATACATGTAATTGTGATGAAAATAGAAGATATTATTCATCGCGAGACAAACAATCAACTCTATATCTGTATAATTGCATTTTAATTTGGGTTTTGGGATTTTAATTTTTAAAATGGTTTTGGGCCAACATAACTTTTAACCTGTTCTGGGCCCCGTAATCATACGGTCAATCAATTGATACATGTATGGAGGCGGGTGAGGGGGGGGGGGGGGGAGGGGAGGGGGGCTAACAAACAGGAAATTGAAACAATTTCCTTTCTCCTCAGCAAGAGGATTTTCATGTTTACCTTAGGGATCAGCTCAGAAATCCTACAACATTACTGAATGTACAATGAGACTTGGTACTCTATGTATAGTTTGATCATACACTATTATTCCACTCACAACAGCAATGTGCGATGTTCTTTACTTGCGATGATCATCTTTAATTTTTGTTTAAAAATAAACATAACAACAAGTATAATTTAGTTTGTCTACCCAGGGTGCTTTTGTTCTGTTCTTCCAGAGGGCCCAACATCAGATACACACCCACAATCAATCCAGCACTTCACATGTGCTCTCTCTCCACTCCCTGGGAAGCATTCCAGCCAGTGCTACTTAAAGGGACTTAGTAACATTGTCAAAATCCTCAAAATCCAATTGGAATCTAGCGGTTCCCTCATACCTTGTTTTATTCGTATTAACATTAAAAGCACGGGACAGGTTTCGTTTTTTCAAATTTCCCTTTCGTTACAAAGATATTTACGATTGAAGTGTTCAGATGTTTAATTATCCACTGGACCGCGAAACCGTGTACAAAGTGAGTGCAATGAGTTAGTGAATGTCACTTTGCATTTTTGCTCATTACTCGGCCATATTAACCTCCATTTAACTTGAAATTTTCACACAACACCCAGTGGACATATCAGATACCAACAATATACATTGTATCAACCACTCATCACTTTTTGCACATGTCACCAAAGTTACTAGATCCCTTTAAGATAGCTTCTATAGACTAGTGAGGAGTGCCTTTGAAAGGAACAGTCATTGCTGCAATCTCAAGGCACAAGTATTTTCCCCTTCTGTTGCCATTATGAAAACTACATTATGTAGCATTGTTGATTGTTCATAGAAATAAAACTTGTTAAACAAAAAATAACGAAAAACAAAATTACATATTTAAAAATTAACATTATTAGATCAAAGCAATCATAGAAGGGTAGTATCTTTATAACTATTGTCCAAAGCAATACATGCATACATGTATGTATAACCTCTGTAAATTAAAGAGCTCTGATATATCAAACCCTCTTTATTATGATAAGGTAATTTTTAGGTCCAAAGGACCTAGTTATAAAGAGGTTCCACTGTAATATCAATAGAACCATGGTACATGTATTTGATTGACTATTTCATGTTGATTCAGGCACAATGGTTAGTTGGTTAATAATATATACATGATTGGTCGAGCTCGCTATTGTTCACGCCTAGCAAGCAAGCCGAGCCAGCGCCTCGCTGATTGGTTTAGCACCCGTGTACACCGGCCAATAGAATTTGCCCGTTATGGACCAATTAGGAACGCACTCGCTCATGCGAGATAACGCGGTTTGGAGCCGCACGAGAGCATAAAACACAAATGTTTACAATATTTTATATCACTTGACAAAGTATTGCAGCGGCATACGAAACGTCGTGATCTTTTAGATTTCATGTTGACCATACATTGCGAGACAAACGAATATCACTAGCGATATTATTTTCGATAATATATACATGTATACTAGATTCACAGACTGCAATAAATCTGAACACCATATAATTCTAAAATCTCTTCACTTTTCACAGCTAAAAATCAATCTAAATTTTATTATTCAGACAGCTGCACACATCTAAGAACTAGGGGCCTACCAAAGAGTAAAGACCAGGGAATAATTTTCATCCTCAAATTTGATTAGCGATTTCAACCGATGGATAATTATTTCAAATGAACTTCTGTACACTTTTATGGAAGAAAACTGCTGCACAAAAGATATTTTGTATAGCAATCATGCAAAAATGCATAGCAAATTGCGATGCGATACCAGGAAAATTATTCCCTGAAGACCCTTTGATAATTGTATTCTTTCTTGTCAGATTAAGTAACTTACATAAAGCATAGTGATACTTGCCAAAAAAACAAGTCACAAGTGCACAACTCGTGTCCAAAAATATCTACAAGTACATGGCATTAAACTCGATTTGTATGATGGGGCTGTATTTTGGGAAAGGGTTTAGGCACCGCAGGAAGGTGATCTATCGGAAGATTAAAGTTTTTTTGAATTTCTGCCAAAAAGAAATTCTCAAAGTCAGATACTGAGTGTTAGACTCCTCTGCACATGAAGTTTAATGGTTTGCGCTTGCTTCAATTGTGGAACAACTTGCAATGCAAGTGTTACATTATTACGGAAAATTGGTTTATTGGTGCTTGGTCCATACCCGTTTGCTCTACCTTTCATTAATTCTACTACATGATACTGTACTTGAGAATTCCATTTTTCCCCCGACTCAAAACATGACCTCTAACCCTTACCCTTATTCACGCTCTATGCGTGCCCCCTAATATGTTGAGAAAAATAGTACAAAACATAATGGGTACCAAAATCACTACAAACCATCAAGCGCTACACAACTAAGTGCTTAGCCTTAGAGATGATTATCAATCATATTAGGCGCTATATAAATCGACTATATTATTATTATTATCCAAAACCTCAGTCCAATTTGATAAAGCATTGGACAATGATGCCCTTCTCAATTTCAGACTCTATTGTCTCATCTGATACATACGGAAGTTCCACGGATAACAGATGGGGTCATGGGGTGAGATAAAAACCTGTGATTTAAAGTGACACCTACAGTACATGCATACAATGCGATACTCTCTAAGACACCTGTACGGTTGCTACTTATAGTGTGGTACCCTGGGGCCTGGGGGCTCCTTACACATGTCTCTACTACATGTGTCTTCCTAATATTAATATATTGGGTGGCAGGTGTAATACATTACTAGATGAAGGTCAGGACTTACCAGGCTGACACTTGCACGTAGACCGTAGAGTCGCAGGCCTATTTGAGGGGGAATGACGGTACTTTTGCCAACTGCTTCACTAGAGATATTAGTTTAGTAAGGGAATTTTACTTTACCCCGACCTACTTTTCGCTTTATTCTATAAAATTCTTATAACGGACTTGTCAATCACAAATTGTAATCATAGTGGACTGTGATACATATGGACCCTGTTGCAGAAAGAGACTGATACAATCAATTGTAAGTTACAATGGATTGTAAGTCAGAACATGTGCGCGTTTCAACCAATCAGATTTGCGCATTTAGAACACATGATCTGACTTGGTTGCGATTGGGCGCATAATAGCTGAGATCTCGGGGGGGGGGGGGAGGCTTTTGAGCACCCCCCCCCCCCCCCCCCTTACCCTCCCTCCCATGCCCCCAGTCTTTTTATGAATAAACAATAAAAATGAAGCACACATTATGTACACTAACCAAACCATGCTATTTCCCGCAAGTACTATATTTATAAGAGCACACACTCAGGATAATTAATCATTCTTAAAGGACCTATACCGTCTAGATGGCCTAATTTTCACAATTCGGCTCTCTGTATGTAATTTTTCCTGAAGAAAAAGAATTTGGCAGTCATTTCTCATGAAATCAATCAATTTTGGGGTAATTAGTAAATATCTAATTGTCCTGGGAACGCCCCTTTTAAATCGCCAAAATGTGACGTCATCTAAAGTACGGACCAATGAACTAAATTCTGTAGATGACGCGTCATGACGTAAGCCAATGAATTATCAATCACATGTCAATCACGCTGCCGATTCTGGACCCTAAATGTGGGTGGGGCATAAACTGGCTGCTAAATGAGATTTGGCATCAGAAAATTAGTCTGAAATCACTACTGTGTTTATTTTCATGGATTTTGTTTCGGCAGACCTATTTTACAAGTCATCAACTATGGAATAAGTGCCAAAGTACGTTGTATTCTTTAGGTCCTTTAATATATTAATGTACAAGAGCGTAACAGCCAAACGCTGCCAAGAAACAGTTTGCCAACGCTTTAATTCACTCCACTTTATCAAATAACACTCAATTTAGTTGAATTTCTCACTTCAAAGTGACCTTCAAGAGATCCACATTTGACTGTTATTCCCCCCTTTTTAAAAAGGAAATTTAGTCAGGAAAATAAACTGCTCTGGTATATGAAAAGAATATTTACGGTGAATTTTACATTCAAAACTAAATAATATCATTAGATTTTATTATCTCTATTTTCAGACTAGTCAGGGGGATACATTTTTCTCTGAAATGTTCCTAAAACGAAACAATTTCCCCCCAAATGAGATCAAAACATGAGATATGATATGGATCTACAACCATGTCGCCCTCTTTTTTCACTTTATAATCTCTACTTTAAAAAGGGTAAAGAATAGAAATGTTCTCCTCAATATTGCAAATAACAAACTATTTGGGGGAACTACCCCCCCCCCTCCACACCCACTACCCTAGCGTAGATCAAAACAAGCAGTATTAACTAGACATAGACATACAATGTACTCTTATTTCTATTTTAAAGGGGAAAGGGGGAGAAATGTACCCATTACTATTCCAAAAACAAAACGTTTGGTGGGAACTCCCCCCACCCCTCCCCTCCCCCCACCCACTACCATAGCTTAGATCAAAACAAGTGGTATATTTATACATACAATGAACCCATATCTCTCTTTTCAAGGAGAAAGGGGGAGAAATGTACCCATTACCCATTACTATTCCAAAAAAAAACGTTTGGTGGGAACTCCCCCCCCCCCCCCACTACCATAGCTTAGATCAAAACAAGTGGTATATTTATACATACAATGAACCCATATCTCTCTTTTCAAGGGGAATAGGGGGCGAAATGTACCCATTACTATTCCAAAAAAAAAACGTTTGGTGGGAACTCCCCCCCCCCCCCCAACCCACCCACTACCATAGCTTAGATCAAAAAAAGTGGTATATTTATACATACAATGAACCCATATCTCTCTTTTCAAGGGGAAAGGGGGGAGAAATGTTCTCAAAACTATTCCCACTAGCTCACATTTCCTCAGATGCCGGCAGGGATCGATTCCGTGCCTTATCCTCTCTCTATTTATAGAGCTTTATTTGAGTCAGCAAATCTTGTTATGATGATTATTTGCCTTTTCTCAGCCCCAGCACAGGTGCAGCCTACGCGTACCTGGCGCAACCAAATTCCAAGAAATGCTTAAAGTGTTGGACTTGAGTAAAGAGTAGGGTACTAGTGACAGTGCTGTAGCAAATACAAATTGGTATCATTGAACACTACATGTACCTATTTAAAACAATTAAATATATTGATAATTTTTTATCAATTCCTTCATTCATTCATTCATTAACTCATCCATTCATTCGGTCATTCATTTGGTCGTCCATCCATCCATCCATCCATCCATCCATCCATCCATCCATCCTTCCATCCACCATGACAGGAACATTAACACACTGTTTTTTCCTACTTGTATAATGAATACAACAATACATAGTTACATAGCTGTTGTCATATTCCACTTTTTGTCTCAATTCTCTTGACACATATGACATCACTTGATTTACCTAAGAGCAAGTCAATGCTATATATGGCGGCAACTTCCTGCCTGGAAATGCATGAATGTAAAAGGGATATTAAGAGGAGAAGAGACAAGGAATTAGGTGAGGGGTGGGGGGGGGGGGGGGTGGCTAGTTAAGGGGCAACAGTTTATTATTGAGGCACAGCCTAAAGTAAACATTATTGTGACCAAGGGAGAGAGTGAGCATGAATTAAAGGGATCTAGTAACTTTGTTGACATGTGCAAAAAGTGATGTAGGGTTGATGCAATTGTATATTGTTGTTATCTCATATGACCACAGGGTATTGTGTGAAAATGTCAAGTCAAATGGACATTGCATGGCCAAGTAATGAGCAAAAATGCAAAGTGATATTCACTAACTCACTGCACTCACTTTGTACACAGTTTCAAAACTCCACCTGAGTTTTTCTTATCTGAATACTTCAATCGTACATATCTTTGTAACGAAAGGGAAATTTGAAAAACCGAAACCGGTCCCATGATTTTATTGTTAAAACGAATACAACAAGGTATGAGGGAACCGCTAGAATAACAATTTTATTTTGAGGATTTGGACAATGTTACTAAGTCCCTTTAAAGGGTTGGAGGGGTGCAACTTTAAGACTATGAAAGGGGGTGGGAGGGGGAAGGAAGGAACAAGCAAGTAAACATTATTGTGACCAAGAGAGAGAGTGGGCATGGATGAGAGAGGGGGAGGGGTGCAACTTTAAGACTATACAAGGGGGTGGGAGGGGGAAGGAAGGAACAAGCAAGTAAACATTATTGTGACCAAGGGAGAGAGTGAGCATGGATGAGAGAGGGGGAGGGGTGCAACTTTAAGACTATACAAGGGGGTGGGAGGGGGAAGGAAGGAACAAGCAAGTAAACATTATTGTGACCAAGGGAGAGAGTGAGCATGAATCAAAGGGTTGGAGGGGTGCAACTTTAACACTATGAAAGGGGGTGGGAGGGGGAAGGAAGGAACAAGCAGGAGAGGGGGCAACAATTCTGGAAGGAAGACAACAAAACCAAAAATAAACTCACATGTGACGGACGATTCCCGAGAGACGAGAGGTGATTCGCTGCTTCGTGGTGGCTGGCTGCGCTCGGCGGAAGCCCTTGCAACGAGACCTACGTCACTGGGCAAGGTTACCGTGGGAACCGAATCGATGTGTACCCTCGCTGCTTCCTCTGTGTAGCCAGAGTTTCTGTGTGGCAACAGTTACATCAGTTGTGGCATATCAGGATACTATGCACTATTAGTTTACGGATTGGACGCACATGCACTATTGCATGTTGGCTGCCGTCTTGGATTAATGCACTATTGGCGGAATAGGCCTACACATTTGTATTTCTTAAATGGAAACATACGAAGTTAGAATTAAATCACTTGTGACACATCAGGATATTAATACTACTACATTATTAGTTCCTGGACGCACGTGCACTCACTTTTGCATGCTGTACTGGTGGAATACACATCATCTATGTTTATATACAGTGAAACAGGAGAAGTGGAAATGCTTCATGATATAAACTGAAGATATTTTTCTTTTGGGAAATATTGAAGGTGAAGGTTGGTTTACATGATCAGTTGAAAACAATTTATCTCCAATTCCTTTGACGGGCATGCTTTGGATAACGAACCTGTGGAGTACATTTAACTTGATTCAGTTTGGTCAAAATGTATTGACATTTACGTACAAGATCAACGGTCTAATGAGCGGAAGTGTAAAATTACAATTTTACCCTTTTAGGTCAAATTTGAGGTATGCAGCTTGATGAAGTATTGACATTTTCATGGAATATATCTTCTTACTTCAAAGAATAATTTTTGAAACATCTAAGAACAAATGAACACTCAATTGAAAAAAAGGAAATATCTGAAATTGTTAAGCAGGTGAGTGCATATTTTTGTTTTATTAATTTGTACAGTATATCCAACATACCAATATTCTAACTATGTGATTGGTCCATGTTAGGTCAAATAATTTAAGACAGATAATTGAACCTTAATGCATACAAGATCGATTCCCACTGTGATGTTGCATGTTAATTCAATGATTTAATAATTTTGTATGATTTTGTATGAAAGTGTAACCATCTTTCAAAATTTACTCTAGTTTGATATCCTTAATTTTATTTTTCACTCATATCTTGGGCAAAACCAATGAATAGATTGACATGACATTTTCAAAGATTATTTTGTCAGAATAGAATCAAACTGATGTACAATTAGCCCAAAGTTATTTTAATAGTACCTTTAAAAGGTCTATTTTTATAAACTGTGCATCAATTCATCAAGAGCTGTGCACTTAATTACAGGGGAGGTAATTATATGTATCAGATGTACATGTATGTATTGCGTGGTGCAAATGTTCACAGCAAGAGTCGTGTTTTCACTTTTAACTCCTTGATTGCCAATGTCACATTATATTTGCACCAAACTATACACACAAATGACATATAGCTGTAAAATCCCTGCCATTCAAAGTGTTCATACCTAAGATCAGTTTCCACAATGGACGGAGCGTGGCATACCACCTTGGCAGGAGAAGCGATGCTGGCCGTCCTCACGTCCATCTCCAAGATGCCTTGGTCCCCTCGTAGGCTTCTACTAGCATCCACTAGTAGGACGGGGGACCCGGACGGGGCTGAATGGTGTCTGATGGGATTCTATTCAGCCAGAGAAAACAACATTATTTCATGGTCAATTCCTAAAAACTGAGTTATCTATAAAATTGGCTGATTATCAGAGACGTAGTGCATGCACATATATATCTTCACATTCATCATTGATAGCTCTATGTGAACCCATTCCTTGCCATCCTGATCCTCCCATCCATGTCTGAAATCCCTTGGTCCATAGGCTTCTACTAGGCCCAAGGCTTCTGCTAGCATCTACTAGTATGGCAGGGGACCCAGACAGGACTAAATGGTGTCTGATTGGAGTCTATACAGCCAGAGAAAACATATTTATTTTAAAGGTACATCTCCTAAAGACTGACTGATCTATCAAAACCAAAGAAATCAGAACTATCAGAGACGGAGTGCATGTTTGTCTTCACAGTCATCATTGAGAGCTCTATGTGAACCCATTCCTAGCCATCCTTCCCAACCATCTCTGAGATGCCTTGCTCCACCCAAAGGCTTCTACTAGCATCCACTAGTAGGATGGGGGACCCAGACGGTGTCTGATCGGAGTCTATTATAGCCAGAGAAAACATAACAATTTTAATACTTCAACTCCTAAAAACCGACTGATCTATCAAATCTGCCGAATATCTGCCGAGATGGTCTGTATGCACATGTAGTATATCTTCACATTCATCATTAAGATCCCTAGATGCCTCGCCCCACTCAAAAACTTCTACTAGCATCGACTAATAGGACAAGAAACCTTTATTATGATGAATAGTATCTGATGGAAGTCTACACAGCCCCCCTTCCCCAAATGCCCCAAATGACATTATTATGGTACAATTCTTAATAATAATAAATAATAATAGATTACATTTATATAGCACTTAATACAGGTTTTCTATTAAAGCCCTGAAGCATTATCATTATCCTTGGTCATCGGGTTTCAAATCACCACAATTTTCTTGTGAAACGATCTCAACTCCATGAAAAGTTACATTTTTAAACTTTCAGTTTAGTTCATTATTAGGGTATAATTCCTAAGGTTTCTATAAAGTTCAGTTAGTAAATTATGATGGTACAATTCCTAAAGGTCAGTTTAGTGACCTACCCTTAGGTGGTCAATCTGTTCTCAACTATAGTTTCTAAGTTCAGTTAGAGAATTATCGTGGTACAATACTTAAAGTTAATAATTGAGGTTAGTTTTAGTGACTTACCCGTTGGTGGTCAATGTATTCCCGGTCTGAATCTGAGAGTTCCAGGAAGTGAGATGGGGAAGGTTTTGAAGGTGACCTTGGAGGCATGTAGCTCCTCTCCGACTGGTAACGATGATGAGCCATCGGGGACCTGAATAGAGAGTAACCAAGAAAACTGTCATCTCTGCTAGCTTGTCTTTGTTTAACTGCAATATTTGTTATTTGTTTCAATAATCTGACTAATATTTATCTATGCAAGTGCATAGGTGACCTCGGAGGCATGTAGCTTCTCTCTGACTGGTAACGATGAGTCATTGGGGACCTGAATACAGTGAATAGAGAGTAACCAGGAAAACTGTCATCCCTGCTAGCCTGTCTAGTTAATTGGTTTCACATGCCTTACTGTGATATTTCTGTTTGATATTTGTTTTAATCGCCCGACTTATATTTATCTATGTCAGTGCATAGGTGAACTTGGAAGAATATAGCTTCTCTCCGATTTGTAAGGGTGATGAGTCATTGGCGACCTGAACAGAGATTAACCACAAAAACGTTTTGGTCTTGTTTATTGATTCACATGCCAAACTGCAATATTTCTGTTATTTGTTTTAATCGCCTGACAAATATTTCTCTATGTCAGTAGTGCACCATTGTCAGAATACCTTGCCATTTTGAATCCATGTAGAGAGCCATAAAATAATTGTTATATTTTCAGACCAATTTGGCTCAAACTTCTGAAGATTTATCCCCTCTCAGCTCCATTGAAAACAATTTTTGTTAGCATGCCATCCCCTTTAACCTGTACTAGATTTTGAAATATAATTGAGTTAATACAGGACCCGCAAGGTTTCCCTAGGCAATGGATATGACACCTACCCTCTTGGACCTGACGATGACAGATCACTGGTCATCATGGATGCTGTCTGGTTGCTAAGAGACAGGCTTGCAAGGGCCTGGCGGGGAGGGGTCAACGAACTATGATCCTTCAGGCGTGAACCACTGTGGGAGATGGTTGTCACTGTATCTGAATAAACAACATTGTCAATTTAACAAAATGAGAGTAGTTATTTAAAGGAAAATTGGATAACCGGTCATAAGAAAATTACAAAAGAGCCTCGTGCTTGTGACCATACATGACAGAGTAAGCATAAAGTAAAATTAACAATCATATTAAAGGAAGCTGACTAAATAAATGGGTTTTCAACATAGATTTTTCATTAAAGATATCAACATTTCTGATACACATTATACAGTCAAACCTGTCTATAAAGTCCACCCAGGGGAGACAGAAATGTGGTATTTCACAGCAGGTGGTCTCTATAGACAGGTTCAATTACATGTAAACTGCATTCAACAGAGTCAAGATTAGTAGTCTCTGTAGGCAGGTGGTCTTTTAATAGGTAGTTACTATAGCAAGTCTGACTGTATAATCAGGTTACGAATAAAGCAAACAATAAACATTTGTCATCGATAATGTATGTATCATTGGAAGCAATAATTACTTCATATTTTTAGTGGACGTAATAAAGATAGAAATACAAACGGTGCTTTTGCATGAATTTGGAACATACTGGAAATAATCTTTGATGTAACAAAAATGGTTTACTACTGGAAACTAAAAAAATAAAAAATGGTTTTGACGCGCAACTGTCTGTTACAAATGGTTATCGTTTCACTACAGCAATTAATATGCACCCCTTCCTCTCATAAACCAGTACTCGCCCTGGGTACATGTAGATGGGCTTTATACCCGTTTCTACTTTTCAGATATGCTGCTGAGCTGAGTACTTGTCAAACATACTTTAAATAGTGAGTTAGGAATTTTGATAACAGTGGTTCAGCATTTCGTAGTTCTCTTACAGCCATCTTTTTTCGTTTTTTTATACTAAAATAACAGCAATTTAACTATAAATGAACAGATATTAAACATACATAGAGGGGAAAAGCGCACAGCATATCTACAATGTAAATGGTCATACTAGGGAATGAGCATTAGCACATAATTTCCTTGGAGCACAGAGTACGGTACATAAACAATGAATGGATGGCAAGTCTCTGAACCTTGCCACCTATGTTTTGCAGAGACTAATTGCCACCCATGCATCGAGTGCATGCATGTTTTAAAGTGCTACCTGTTCCTGATAGATCCATAGAGGGCGCTGCATATACCGTCAGACCTTCTGGCAGGAGAGACTCGTTGACGAGGTGGCCCTGGGCCAGGGCTCTCCTGTGGTGGAGAGAAGCAGTAAAGAAAACAGAGCTGAAAAAATCCATCACTTTATGAATATGTTGCAGTACTTTATGAATATTTAAAGCTAGTTTGGATTTGTTAACCAGACACACAGTTTCATCTGACTGGCCTGTTCAGGCAAGTAAAATCCTAATTTGTTTGAATTTTACTTGTCCACCTACTTCTTGATTAACCAAAGGCATACTGAAGTGTGTATACCGTGAGGATAACAGCAAACACACTAATAAAAACAAACATTACCTCCCTTTACCTTAGTTAAAATTATACATCTGGGTTCATAGTATTCACTTACGAATTAATGTATGTTATGCATGGACTTCAATGTTCCAAATGGTAAAATGACTGAGGCTAAAAAGAAGGATAACTTAATTCAAATTGATGATTTTTGACGGTAGTCATATTCCATTTGATCGCTGCAATGATGACCCCCGGCCGAAAGCTCGTCTGGCTATGCATGCTGGGATAGCATGCATGCATATGCAGCATGCATAGCCGACTAGCTTCCGGGGTCATCATTGCAGCGCGATCAGTTGGAATATCAGCACGGACTACCGCAAAAATCATCAATTTTGGGTAAGTTATCATTCTTTTTCAACAAATTAAATATCATGCAAGGTAGGTTGAAGGTTTAATTAATTTCTAGAACTGAAACAAATTAATAAATAATGAAAGGAAAGTTGATAAATCACCCCGTCGCAAAATCACCCAAACATTTCGAGCGACGTCGCGTCACAGCGCTGTAGGTAGTACAGCGCTGATCACTGTTACTTCTTGATGAGATTTACACATGTAAGGAATTCAATTTTTCTCTTGTACTGTAGTTCACCAATAATTCAGTTGCCCCATCCAGCGAACCAAACTAGACCATTTATGAAACTTTACTTGCCCAAAATCAATTTTGACTTGCCCCGGGCAATCAGCCTCAGGCAGGTGCTAATGTCAAGCCCTGCTTAAATATATCACTGAATACACCAAGGTTCCATCACACTTTTGGACAATTGACACTTATAACTGAGCACCAACTGTCTTATCTTCCGGGGGAAAAAAACAAACTTATTTTTCATACAACCGCTTTTTTACAAAGTACTGCTTCAACTAATGGCATGCAACTTTCTTTATTTTGATTCATCTTCATAGAAAAGCATTGATTAAGCATCATCTTCAGGCCTCTATGCTTTTGAATGATATAGAACAGAAGTTGCTTTCCACCCTTTACTTTCTTCAACATCAATTTTTATCTATAACTCTCTCAGTTCATCACTTATCCGCAGACTGTAGTGTATGCCTTTTGAATGACACTTTTTAATTGATAATGGACCCAAATTAGTTTGGCATGCCCTTTTATTAACCCCTTGCCTTGACTACGTAAACTGGGTGGGTTGTGTGCAAATTCTATCAGGATTTCACAAACTTGTAGGGAACGGGTTAAGGCGCTTCATCATAACCTCAGACTTTCACTCACTAGAAACTAGTTTCAGTCACAACTCACATGTCATCAATCCATCATTCATGATCATGCATAAAATAAATAAAAACAAAACACAATTACACAACTCACAAGAAACAAGCACATGTAATCACCTGCACCAACCTGATAGTTTACTTAACAGTTGACGTCGGTAATCATTATCTTTTATCAATTTGTGTCATGTTATTCATGTTGAGAAGGACTCTCCAAAGTACAAACCACAAATGACAAATATTTGCGTTAGGTTGGTTGATCAACAACAGACACAAACCGCATTATGTGGGGCCGTGTTATTACGATTTGTTATGACTTCTCTCTATCACTCGAAGTTGTCGTCAAAACACGCGACAAATGCACTCACTCATGGATTACAAATAAAAAATAATGAAATGATACGGACCTGTTTTCCTTTGCGCCAACATTTTCCACAGGAGCTGGTCTATAAAGGGATCGTTTCGAAGAAGAATCCATGCCCGAAATCCGACGAAAGATTGTCAGAGAGAGAAATAAACTAGTTTACAAAACTCGCGCTACGAAATTTGTCGTAGATGGCGCTATAACTGATTCGCGATTCAGGATCAGCTAGTATTTAGCTAGCGCTAGAGTTCACCGATGTATGAATTCATGTATGTCGTGTTTTTCATCACCCTCATCAACATGTTCATAATAATAAATTATATAAATCATTGTTATCACCATCATTTTAATCATCATCATCATCATCCTCATCATCCTCATCACCATCACCATCACCATCACCATCACCATCACCATCACCACTACCACTACCATCCACCACCACCACCACCCAGTGGCGTAGCTACGGGGGGGCACGGGGGGGGGGGGGGGGGGGCACGTGCCCCCCCAATCGTTTGGCAAACAAAAAAAAAAAAAAAAAAAAAATGACGACCCGACATGAAGCCAAATGTGTCTGCAATGTATATCATTCATTATTATCACGTTTTATTTAATGTGTGATAATAATCATTATCAACGATAATAACCAAGAACATAACAGTCGTTCCCTAGTACTAGCAATAGCGCACCTATATCAGTTTGAAGAATCCTTCCAATATAGCGCCTTATGCAAATTTTCAGTCCCGTGCGCGAGGATCGACGCTCACCGCATTTCAGAAGATAGAGCGCGTATAGGCCTAACAAACTTCCTAGCATGGTAAATCGTTTATCATTAAGGGCCCTTTTAGGATCTTGAATCTGCCTCCCGCTTTTATAGATAATTTTGACGCCTTCATGCAGGCTATAAAGGCGCATAGCTGCACTACGTAGTCCTAAATGTCTAGGTAAAGACAAACTTCTTTTACTAATTTCTTCACTCCAAATGCACCCGTTCCATTAATTCATGATGTATAATCTAGGCATATTGTTGATGATCATGATTGAAGGAGCACCAGTCATCTTCTCCAGAGTCGATATCTGCATCAGTTGAGCATAAGCCTACTGAAACTAATTCAAGGGACCCGAGCATAGCTGTTTTTTTTTTTAGTTTGAAAAGGACTGTAAATCTAAATTTTTGCCGCGCGCTTCGCGCGCATATTCTGAAATACTGATATATACGAAATTTATTAGACCCTCATCTATCATGTCTATAGCACACTATCATCGGAAAATAAAATAATTTGAAATAATATATCTTTTAGTAAATTCGGTCCATATGCGCTGAATGCAAATAAAATTGGAATATTATGTCCCCCACATTAGAAAGGGGAGGAGATTGTCCCCCTCCTTTGTCATTAAGTATGTTTGGTTCCATACTTATATACTTTAATACGTGAAATTTCTGTCTTAGGTGTGCACCAAATCGCACAATTTCAGGCCCCAAAATACGAAAGCTCCCACACCCTCCCCCAATCGGTCGCTTCGCTTCCTCGCAATGTCTCCCCTCCACTTTTGCTTAGTTCCATTGGAGCTCAATGCCCTAGACTATATCGATGGCTCTATAGTATACAGGATCACGTGGATCCATCTCACGGGATTAATCTTTCCTCGCTATTACCGTTTTAAAATACGTAACGAGTAGATTCACTATTATATACCATTTTTACACCCATGATTAAGACAATGATAAAGACAATAATGACCATACTTCTACAGTGATATTTTAAACACCAATTTCAAAAATTTCAAAAAAATTGGGAGGGGGTGAACCCCCTCCCACACCCTCCCCCAAATAAATGTAGACAAGCATACGGCGTGAGAGTATTTGAGTCTGGTGTGTGTGTGTACACGTAGGTTTGATTGTGTGTGTATACTTTATCATGAGGGAAATGATTTCTTTAATTCAGTATTATCAAATTTCCTTCCAAGGTATGCACCAAATTGCATTATTTCAAGTAAAAATTTGCAAAAGCTCCCTACCGTGGGAGGGGGGACACCCCCCTCCCACACCCTCCCCCCCTCGGGCGCTACACGCCCTCGGGCTTGGTCGCTCCGCTCCCTCGCAGCTGTGCCCCCCAATCACTTGACCCTCGCTACGCCACTGCCACCACCACTACCATCCACCACCACCGTCACCACCACTATCAACAACAACATCATCATCATGATTATCATCCTATCATCATCATCATCATCATCATCATCATCATCATCATCATCATCATCATCATCATCATCTTCATTATCATCATTATCATTATCATTATAATTATCATCGTCATCATCACCAGCACCACCACCACCACCATTGGTCTTGCCATGCTACGCTCACTGTTGAAGAGTGTATTACTTGTATATAATTATGGTACTGTGATGATGTAAAGCATTGTTGAGATTAATAGTTGCAGGCTGGTTCATTCATGACAATCATGTTTTACCATATCCTTCTGTTCTTGGAGCCTCAAGTGACACATCATTTGGCAAAAGCAAGAGATAGTGCAGTCATATTATGGCTATCATGGCTTGATATCACACGCATTTTCATAAGGCTTTGAGACTGATTATATGGTCGTTTTTATTATGTTTAGACTCTCCAAAAAAAAAAATCAATCAACAATAAATTAATTAAAACTCGCAGAGACAAACAGAAACTAACACCCAGGAACTAACACAGACAAACAAAATTCACATAGGCTTTCAGTCGGATATTATGGGAATACTCTCGGAATTCACACAACGAATTAGCTAAAAAATACTATGGTGAAAGATCCTTTTCTTATGCTGCTTCTTTTCTATGGAACAATCTTCCCCTTATTATTTGCACTTCCCACAATGTTTATACGTTTAAGTCCAGGTTGAAAACTCATTTAGCATTTAGCATTTAGTGATCGTTAAAGTTTGTTTATATTCATGTATGTCCATACCATAAAATGTTTGTTTTGTTAATTTGTATGTAAGCGCTTAGAGGCTTTTTGCAATTTGCGCTATATATATATATCTATCATTATTATTATTATTATCAATAACGACATGGAAGGGGATACCCCCTCCAGACCCCCCCCCCCCCCCTCCCCACGGCTCGGTCCCTTTGCCCCCTCACTGCCCCAATGCCAACCAGTAATAGCCATACCATGATCATATATTTGTAAAACATGTTGAAATTAATTGTATGACCAAATATCGATCATATTCATAAACGTACAATTTATAAACATAGGCATAGCCTCCATCTTGGGATAACAAGTCAAAACTGTTGAAGGTTTGCAAGAAAAAATTGCAAGAATCTTCAAGTTTGAAGGAGGCAGACTATACAAGAAGAAGAAGAACCAAAACAAAGTATACTAATAGTGCAAGTGTACGATCTTTCCGGGGATTTCCCTTATGCTGGCATTAGTCTAGCACTCCCAGACCCAATGTTTTGTATTTTACTTTTATTTGTTGTAATTAATTTGATTGGGGGAGTAAGGTTCCAGGCTACACCTTACTAATAATCTGACATTAGTACAAGTAAGCTAAAATTTGGTGACAATACACGTTAACTTTATTTTTTTACTGTATAATTTATTCGCAAACATAAAATCGCAAACGTGTCTTTAGGATTATGTCGTTCACAGACTAACTATAGTGACAAACCGATCGGAGCTCGTTGATTGAAAGCATGGCGTTTCGATAAACAGCAGTTGCTAATATAATAGCTAGCCGCTGCATCAATGCGGGGGTTGTAATGTGGTTGCACTTGACTATCAAGTTTCGCTCCTGAGCTGAGATTGGCATTTCTACCCTGTGCATGTGCAGTGAGAAATGGCAAAACGCATGACCAGGTCCAGGGAAATTGTGGATGCAACATTATAGTTGAGTAATTGAGTTCCCATGCATTCTGTTTCCAGCACTTGACCTCATCACTTTGGTTTTGTATCTTTCAGTTTTCATTGTTCACATCACAACACATCAGGGACAGGGTACGGAAAAGAAGGACTCCTGTAGACTTTCCGGTCTTCTCTGCGTTGATTGTTGCTACTGTACGTCTATTATAAACTTCAGATGCGCATGCATTGAGGATCGGCTGTTTTGAATCTTTGATTCCACCAATTATGTTTATCCAAAACTAAAAGTGTTTAAAAATTATCGACAGTTTTTGCTTCAACGACTTTCTCTGGCAAGCTATTCCAGTCTAATACCGCCCTCTGGCTAAAAGATTTACTCCTGCAGGGTCCAATCTTGATCTCTCCTGGTTTCACTTGCAGTTGCAAAATAATCTCTCATCCAATTCAAATTAGTTTATAGCCCGGTCACATATCAACGGATTGCGCAAACGGATGTCAAACGGAGAGCTAAATTTTCCATCCATTCTATAAGTTTCTTGTCCGTTCCTTGTCCGGTGATGTACGTTGTTCTATGTTTTGTACATGAAGCAATGGAGACGACTTTCATCACCGGATAATTGAATTTCGCAAATTGTCTATTCGTTGGGCATACGTTTCCGATATCCCGTTGATATCTGACCGGGCCATTAGTTATAATTCAATAGTTATTACAAGTACAATATTGTCAATGACTGTTGACTTATTGTTGTTTTGTTTTATTGCAGCTCATCCAAGATGGATATCACCAGCCGTGAAGTGATCAATGCCAATCGAGTGGTTCCACAAATAGGTGAGTGCGTGCACATCTATAGTAAAGTACATGGTTCAGGCACGTCAGAGTGCATCCATGGGGAGTTGTCAAATGCTGAGATGCCACTAACCTAACCAGTACGGCGCTGATCACAGTTAAGATGCCACGATCCTATCGTAATTGCTGGGAGTGTGATAACTGTAATCAGCGGTGTGCGTGGCGCCTGGTTAGCTAGGTTAGGAGTGAGACTGTATGTAAGCGATCAACGCGAGCAATATTTGGGGGTAAACAGAGCATGCAGAGCCCCCTTACTTTTTGATATATTTGTTTAAAGGGACAATATTGCTAAAAGTAGATAATCTGTTTTCCTTTTATAAAACATTATATTAAAATGATAGTGACCGACACAATGGCAGTAATGCTAAATCTAATAGTTACAATACAAGGCCCAACATATGTTCTATATTAATTGTATGCCAGTTCTGTGGTAAATTTTAACCCTTGAAATCAATTCTATTTGCTTGTTCACTAATCAAGTGCTTTTGTTATTGTTATTGTTTTTGCAGGAATATAGGAAGAGGGACACATTCCAGCTTCTGTCTGATCCTGGTCTCGGTCTTTATCTAAATCTACTGGCGAGTTGTTCACAAGAAAATTCCGCCGGGCTGTATGAAGGCACGGCCGAGGACCACACTGGAATGAGGGATCAGGAGACATTCCGTTGACCCTTTCATTGGACGTGATATCACGATTGAATGTTACTGTTCCATTCTTCCGAGGGGTTTATTGACGACTGGTCCGTGACGGCAGGAAGTCCAGGACTCGTATGGCTTGGACCAGGTCCGCCCGCGAGTCGGTCATCAGCATCAGCTTCCCGGCCAGTCTCTCCTGCCACCTCCAGCGTGCAACCTCGGAGTCGTCTCTCTACCGGGATGGCCTCGAGAATATCAGTGAGTATCATGCACTTTTACAAATTGTTTTGTTTTGTTCTGTTTCCAGTAGCCGACCTCTCTTGACCCCTCTGATCAATTCTCTCGCTAGGCATTCAGAACTATCTTGCTCAGCCTCCTTCAGCATTCTCCATCTCTTGATCATTTCCTTTATACCGGCATTAAGCCATTATCTCTCTGAGTCTTCCTCTCTTTCATGTCAGTAATAATAATTTTAATAATGATGGCTACTAATATAGAGAGCATGTTCTGTCTTTCAATGAGGGACAACAGATTTTGAGCCTCGCGCGCATAGAAAGCTGTGAGGTAAGCACATTTAATTCAGTCTGGATGTTATCTGCCAAGACTACTATGAAGAGTATTGCTGGTGGATTAATTATCTCTAAAAGCACCACACCATCACCAAGCAATTAATACTACCCCGACCTGCTGAAATACCTGTGCAAGCCTCACATCAAGAAGAGGTTTGAATAGTGATCCGTTAACTTTGTAAAATTCAACCTAAATCACTTGGAGCTTTCACACTTCTCTTGTACCTTGTTGTTTGGCTTAAATGGAAACAGAAAAATTAAAATTGATTTGGATATTTCAAATGTCTCCCTTATTATGGGATATTTAAGATTGAATTTTAAAGCATAGATCTCTAGATGCTTTCATAGATGTAGTCAAGAGTATCCAAATTCATGTATGTACTCGATGGTCCATAGATACTTAACGCGAACAATCCAGATAAAATCAGACATTGATTTTCTCTGTTCTCACTAGGTAAACATTATTCTTTCCAAGACACTTTCGTTACATATTATATGTTTATCATGCAGTTAACATTCACATAGACAACCACATTTTAATTGAATAAAAATACCCCAAAACCATAGCTTGATGGTGGCGATGGCCACAAATCCTACACCGTGACTGTGGCTTCCAACTTGTCCCTCATCCCCTGTTTTCACCAGACCTCTCACCCTCCGACTTTAAAGGGATGCCTGTAAAGTGTCTTACTCCATGAAAATTACTTGGAGCTTCCTCGTTTCTCTTCTACCGTGTTGTTTAGTTTATGGTAAGAGAAGAATAAAATAGGGTTAGATTTTTTCAAATGCCCCTTTAGTATGACGATATCTATCATTCAGCTCAAGAGCGTTAATGAACGGTCATAAACCTCATAAACATCATGTTAATTCGTTGTAAAAGCTGACGCATATTTTCGCTTTTTTAACCAGGAAAGCAGTGTTCTTTTTCAATGAAACTTTCACACATCATTCAGACATATCTTACAACAATTTTGGTACAGGATTGAAGTCTAAAATGTCATTTTGGGCAATATCAGAAACTTATCAGGTGCAACTTTAACCTGTTTCGACATTGTCTCAGCATCGTCCGACTATAATTGGGGGGGGGGGGGGGGGGGGGGTGGTGGAGCACACAAATGATTCAATTTGTATAGGATTTTCCAGCTAAAGTATTTGTTTGATTTTTTTATGGGAGGGGGGGGTTTCTTTGATTTGACTTGTGAAAACTTTGGACCCATAGGTGGGTTAAAAAAAGGGGAAATTGTGTGTTTGCACACTGCAAACATACAGTTAAC